>JAGFNQ010007992.1:114761-160432 GCA_024364735.1 Boesenbergia rotunda
GTAGGCTCAATGACTTATGATGTTGCAAGTAAAACAAATTTTCGTTTGCAAGCTACATTATTATGGACAATCAGTGATTTTCCAGCATACTCAATGTTATCTGGATGGAGCACAACTGGTAAATTAGTACAGCTGATATAGATGATGAAGAAAAGTCCAGCAGTGAGGATCTTGTTGAACTATCAGAGTCTAGTGAGGAGGACATCGATGCTAATAATATATAAATAG
The DNA here is from genome assembly GCA_024364735.1 of Boesenbergia rotunda. NCBI lineage: Eukaryota > Viridiplantae > Streptophyta > Magnoliopsida > Zingiberales > Zingiberaceae > Boesenbergia > Boesenbergia rotunda. Next base: position 114,990 of record JAGFNQ010007992.1, read on the forward strand.
TGTCATTATTGTTTATCTAGTAAGTGATGTATTGTTATACTTATTGTATTTTTATTACTCTGTTACTCACTTTTATTATGATGTGTTGTTATATATTATTTTACAGACATTTCTATGGCAGATCAGCAGCCGGTGATTCCCCGCGGCCATCGAGTTTTACAGATTGTTGGAGATGTATAAGTATTTGTTGTTAGATGTAATTATTGTTCATATATTATTTTTTATATCTTATATTGATATGTTTATTTTTGGTTATGCAGTTTTACACCAGATGGTCATAGAATTTCAAATTATATTACAAGTAAATTTAAAGAACGAGCTTGCAGATCTCCAACATGGAGGCATATAGATCAAGAAATGAAAACTTTTTATTATAATGAATTTATTGTAAGTAAAATCAATATATCTTTAATTTTTATATTATATTTAATCATTACTATGTTAAAATTTGAATTTATAATTGCAGAAAAGATATACATGGGAGGAGGGTCGGGAGGATAATTTTAAAGCAACCTGGAATAATTATTGTGCCAAGCTTTACAAAGACTACCTCTACTATATCAGAAAAAAGGGCGTAAAACCGACATATGTTCCTGAGGAGATTTGGGGTGCATGGACGGCCACCTGGGTTGAACAGAGGTGGAAAGAAAATGCCGAAAAGGCTCGAGCTAATAGAAACACCGAGCCAGGTGGCCCGAGTACCGGGACTGCTCAACATACGTCTGGTTCCAAATCTATAGTAAAGCATGCTCTTGATTTGGTGAGTTTAATTTAATGTTGGCATAAAATATAATTATAATTTATTATCATACTTGTATGATATTTGCCTAATATATATTTGTATACAGGAAAGAGAATTAGCTCGACCGCCCACCAGTATGGAGGTCATTGTGAGGACCCATAAGAAAAAAGATGGCACATTCGTAGATTCTCGTTCTGCGGCCATCCATGTGAGAACATTACTTAGTTTTTATTTTAGTTACATTTCAGTACTTTTCATGGAATTACTTTTTAATTATGTTCTATTTGACAATATAGGCGGAAATGACCGAGAGAGTCGGTCAGGCATCTCAGCCTGCAGTAGAGGGGGGAGAGTCGCAATCTCTATCCACCGATGCACTTAATGACATATATTATGATGTTGTCGGTGGACGGACAAAAAACTCTACCATCTACGACCTTGGCTCTCAGGCCAGAGTTGCATTTGATGATCGGTTGAGGGCTCCGAGGGATCGATCCAGTTACCGTTCATCTCATTCCAGCGAGATGCATAAAATATTAGAAGAAAATCGAGATCTGCGCAGTCAAGTTCAATCAGTGCGAGGAGAGATGGCGGAATGGATGACCGCTGAGAATGAGAGGAGAGCCGCTGATCAAGCGGCAAGGGTAGTTGATGAAGCGGCGAGGGCAGCTGATATGGCAAGGAGAGATGAGGAGCATCAGCAGGTTCTTGCACAAAATAGAGATCTCATGAGTCGTATGTGATTCCTCCTAGATGGCTTGCCTCGTCCGCCATCACAGGACGCCCTAGGGCCCTCTCATCCGCCGACTGATTAAGTTTTTTTGAGGTATGTTCAAATATATATATTAATTTTTTAATTTATGATTAATCTATCGTTGAATGTGTGCTTTCTACTAATATGTTGATTTAATTTTTATTTTAGCGATCCTCTGTGATTCAGGTATGATTTTTACTTATTAACTTTATTATCATGATGGTATTTGCCTTTCAAACTTTAACTTTATTAGTGCTTTGCTTGAGTTTCTTTTGCTATACACCATGATTAAGTTTAACTTTATTAAGTTCCATTTTATTAAACTGCTAATCATGCATTTTGGTAGGAAACCCTATATTCTTCTTGCCAATACTTATTTTAAAAACTTGTCGTGCAATGCACTCTTCTTTCACTTCGCACCATCAATAGTGACTCCACTGAGCTAGAGCACTTTCTTCTTATCTTAGTAGTTAACCCTATATTCTATTTCACTCTTAGTATATAGGTAGTTGGAGCTCACTTTCAATAACAATATCCCTATCCATACAACTGTCCTTCTATATGCCTTTGCGTCTTCTTTTATATAGATCTCTCCTAGGCCTAATCATATCCTGTTAGTAATGGGAGCAGGAGTCGCATCTAGGATATAGTTCAATAGTTTAGTTCTAACAGCATGCCATGAGGCCAGTATACTCTCTTTTGGATACATAAAGGCACTCTTATATTATGGTAATTATTCACTTTCACTGAAACTAATTTTGTCAACAATTAATTAATGAAGGACTAATTGTAAGGCTTTGATGTGCAGCAGGATTGTTGGTCCAGATTAGGAAATTTATTATTTTTGTATTTTAGCCAACTTATTTAATATATGAACCAAGTCATCTCAATTGGTTCAGCATTTTTTTGGAATAGATTTGAATTAAAGTATAGGATGTCTCCATGTGCTTCATTCTCATGAAACTTCACTTCATGTGCTTAAACTTCTTGCTTCATTCTCGGTTTTCTCTCATCCTTTTGTTGCGCTAGTGGACAGCCTCTTTGTTGTTTACAGTAGTGCTATCACAACCATGCATTGCGTTTAGATGAATTATAATGGAATAAGTTTTCTTACGTTTGATTAAAGAATAAACCTGGAATAGCCAGTCTATGAAATATGAAATGCATATTTTTATTTCATTCCCTTAAAATAATTATTTTATCAATTCGTTTCAGTGAATCAAACGACAGATACATAGTAAAACACAATCTGTGCTGATACCTTGCTTTGTTATCATTATACAACACCTATTATTTTCAAGTTAGTAAGCCCTATACTTTCATTAGTCTACCCACACTCAAACTTCATTGATAAGCTTTTAATATGTGTTCTAATTAGTTTATTAATGTTTCCCGAGTAGTAGTTTTGCAATACAGTTCAAAGTGAAGTATGCTTATCTTGAAGAAGTCTGAGGAAATGTTCATCTTTTCAGAAACATTTGGTGACGTCATTACAGATGGAATGAATCTTGTAAGCTATGAGTTAGTAATTTCCATTTTAAAAACTGAACGTATGATATTCTGTATAGCAGCTTCCATTTTAATATATACAAGTTTGTATGGATTTTGTGATTGAATGTGAAATAGAAGTTGTGAATGTGATGTAATTGTGTTGTGAATGTGATTGGAAATTATATTTGTGAATGTGATGTAATTGTGTTGTGAATGTGATTGGAAATTATATTTGTGAAGAAATTTGATTTTTATGAATATGATTGTATATATGATGATTATTACACAAATATATATAATCTGACAATTTTTTTAATTTTCCGACGGAATTTGGCTTCCGTCGGAAAATATCGGAACGTTTCCGACGGAATGTTTCCCCAATTCAGTCGGAAATTTTCGACGGAATTGGGTTTCCGTCGGAAATTTCACTGATTCCGACGGAAAAGTGATTCCGTCAGGAATTTTCCGACGGGAATGGGGGTATTTTTCGTAGAAAATTCCGACGGAAACACAATTCCGTTGGAAAATTCCGACGGGAATGAATTCCCGTCGGTAAAATATTCCGACGGAAATAAAATTCCGTCGGAAATTTTACCGACAGTACAAAAATTCCGTCGGTACGAAATTACCGACGGATTTACCTCCGACAGAGGAAATTCTGTCGGAATTCCGTCGGTAAGTGCCTTTACCGACGGAATTCCGTCGGTAATGCTGGTTTTTATGGTAGTGTTGAAAGGAAATCTGAAAAATGCATCTTTGTTGGATATTGCAATCAATCAAAAGCATATCGGTTGTATAACCCTTTTACTGGCAAATTGATTATAAGGAAGAATGTAGATTTTGATGAAGATTCGAATTGGAATTGGAATTCACAAAGTGAAGAGACTCAAGTTTTTTTCTCAGTGGAGAATAGAACTCCAACAATTGAAGGTGTTGAATCATCTCCTTTAGTGTCACCAACTTCCTCACCATCAAATTCAAGTAGCAACTCATCATTTTTATAAGAGTCTTCAGATGAATCACCTCCAGGAAAGGTCAGATCCTTGAGAGAAATTTATGAATCAGGTCTATTTGTTTTCTTCGTTACAGATCCTACAATTTTTGAAGAAGCAGTAACAAAGGAAGAAGGGCGAAATGCAATTAAAAAAGAGTTATTGGCAATCCATAAAAAATGAAACATGAAAGTGTTAGGATGTATACTAAAAGTCTTGCTTTCGGTATAAGATCATCTACATTTTGAAAGAGAATCACAAAATCACAGGTTGCATATTTATAGTATGTGCACAAAAGTCTGATACTTTGTATTGTAGATAACATAGTATATGGTGACGCACAGAAAATCACATTATCAGTTCCTTGTAGAGTATAAGAAGAGGCTTACAACCGAGATGGAATTGGACAAACCATCGGGATGGTTGTAGTGTAATTAGATGTGGGTTGTCTTAACCATAGAATTATACTAGTGCGCTTTGTGTGCATTGAGTATAACCAAAAATAAAGGTAATCCAATTTATACTGACTATATAATTGGATTGGACCTCGGATATATTATGGAGTACAATCTCTAAATCCTGAAATAATAACTGGCACGTGTATTTAATTATTATTTCTTTGATTTACCAATGGGCGAGATTTATTCTGCTAAATCGATAGACCCATTAAATTGGGAAATAATATTATTTACATGGTTCTCTTCAGTGGCTCCTCGCCTAAGGAAACAGCCAAGCGAATCTGCCTGATCGGCTGTATCTGATTTCCTGTGAACCCGAACAAGGGGGTAGCCACTAACTCCAGCCGGGACGGCTCGATCTGCAATTGGTCAAAGGCTTTCTTGTATAGGATGTTGACCGAGCTGCCTGTGTCTACTATGGTGTGGTGGACCTGATAGTTGGCGATCACTGCTGTGATCACCAAGGCATCATCGTGTGGGACCTCTAGTCCTTGTAAGTCTTGTGGCCCGAAGCTGATCTGGGGCTCTTGTGCTTGGGCGGCACTAGTCCCGACTTGGTGAATCTCCAATCAACGTACCTGCGCCTTCCGGGCTCGGTTTGAGTCTCCCCCGATCGACCCACCAGAGATCACATGGGCCCCTCCCCGGACGGCATTCTGTTGGTTGACTTGCTCCTCATCTATCTCCTCGGACTTGGCTCGCTCCTCCCGAGGGAATATGTTACGGGCAACCGGTGGGTTCCGTCTAGGCTCCCCTGCTGCCGGGATAGTTGCCGGACTCCCGCGACCCAAACCGTATCCGGGAGATATCTAACGCCCTCGTCCCCGCGCGGTGGGAGCCCGACCTCTTCCAGCCTACTGACACTCCTCGGTGTTGTGCATGTTGCTTTGGTGAAATGCACAATATGGTCTTCAGCGGGTTGACAAACATCCTTGAGCCACTTGCTGCACATGTCTACGCTCCGTCCCTACTCGGTCGATTGCCCCTCGAGGGCTGTAGATGGCCCCGCCTGGGGAGCGGCTGTTCTGGGTAGGACTCGGGGTCGGCGTACTAACCGCCTCCTTCTTCCGAGTGGCCTGTGCTATTAGATTGTTACGGTTGCTAGAGGGGGGTGAATAGTACTTTTCGAATCCTTTCTCTACAAGAAGGTTAGCACAATACAAGCAAAACAATAAACAATATGAAAACAATGTTAACACAGAGATTTACTTGGTATCCACCTCCGAGAGGTGACTAATCCAAGAATCCTTCGGTAGATCACTCCCCGTATACCCTCCGGCTAGCCCTTGTCGCTTCTTGTGGGTGGAGAAACCTCGCCACAACACCTCGACAATATCTGAGCACTTAGACTACTATTTGGCTTTTACCCAAAGCCAAATTCGTCAAGAGTCTCCAGCTAAACCCGAGCCTCTTTAAATACAATTCAAGGTTGAAACCCTCGCCACCAGTCGACTGCTCCCAGGGCAGTCGACTGGTGCCAGCCAAACAGCAATCCAACAGCTAGCTATAACGACTAGTTTTTGACTTTACCAGTCGACTGCTCCCAGGGCAGTCGACTGGTCCCCAGCCGAAAATTTCTGTGAGTTTTATCAGTCGACTGCCCTTGGGGCAGTCGACTGGTCCACTCACGTACCTAAGGTTTCCCTTCCCGAGTACACTTCTCTCAGCACTCGAACCCTAGGATTTTCCCGAGTACAATCATTCAGCACTCGTACCCTCACGACCCAGCTGACCCCTCACTAGCAGCCTCGACTATTGCCTTCACGCCCTCTTCATCTTCGGCTCCCGTCCCTCGGATGCACGCAAGCCTCCAGCTTGCCTTCATGTCATCCTTCACGCATGCCTCGAAGTCCGCACTCCTCAGCTTATCGTCCCTGCTCTCCATAGTCCCTCAGGTGCGCACACAAGCCCGCGGCTTGTCTCCATGCCACCCTTCACCATACTGAGGCCGTCCAGCTAAGCCAATATGTGTAATCTGCACATTCTGTACACTGACATACACATATCAAATACATAAGGGTAAACCTAACTTAAATTCTTTGCCCAAACATCAAAACACATGGTCACTCTAGACCACAGATTGCCTCAACATGTGCTTCTTCCACATTGATGTACTTGACAGCCTTTCCCAACAGACTGTCGAAGTCCTTCGGCGGCTTCTTGATCAGCGAACGGAAGAAGTCTCCCTCTTGCAATCCTTGGGAAAATGCACTGATCAACACTTCGGGTGTAGTGGTCGGCACATCCAGGGCCAGGTCGTTGAATCTTTTGATATATGCCCGGAGCGATTCCTTCGGGCCTTGCTTCAACGCAAATAGATTGAGGTTGGTCTTGTGATGCCTCCGACTGCTGGCGAAATGTTGCAGGAATATCCTCCTGAGCTCCTCAAAGCTTGACACAGACCCGTTCAGGAGTCGGTCGAAATATCGTTGAGCTGACCCCGATAATGTTGTCAAGAAAGCTCGGTATTTAACGCCCTCGGGGTATTGGTGAAGCAGGGCGGCACTCTCAAACTTCATCAAGTGCTCCTTAGGGTCGGTCATTCCCGAGTACTCCGGTATAGTGATGAATCGGAAATGCTTAGGAACCGGGCCCTCGAGGATATGCGAGAAAAAGGGGCAGCGTACCAACTACCAGGGAAGCCTATGGTGGGTCGGCTGGGGCTTTCCCCTTATCCAGGTGCGGCCGATGCGTCTGGCTGGATGCGGACGCCTCAGCAGGAATCGAGTGAGCTTCGTCTCCTCAGGCTCGGTAGAAAGCGACGGGGAATGGGACCGAGCCGCCTTCTGGCCGGGCAACGTTTCCCCGACCCGTCGAGTGGCCGAGTGTCGAGGGCTCAGGAAATCGAATCGCGGGGTTGCTGGCATGCAAAGGCAGCTGCGGGGTCTTCTGAGCTCGGGCAGCCAACAGCTGCTCGTACTCCTCCGGGGCAATGGTCACCGTCACTCGATTGGGATCTTCCATCTTACACTCTCGATCAGGCAGAAGCCCTCCTTCTAGCGTCAAATATGATCCTGTCGCAGAGCGAAGTGGACTCCCAAGAGCGAGGTGGACCCGAGCACTGCTAATGTTGGCTCCGATCTGCAAGGAAAACGACCGTCAGCAACCCGCCGGGAAGAGTCCCCGGTAAGGTACTCCGACGATCAAGTCAGTCTCCGGTGTAAGGAATGAAAACTGAAGAACTGTAGCAAAAACTCTATCGTGCGTACCTGCGTGTGAAGTGCGGAGGACTTTATATATCCGAGGGAGTCGACAATTTCTATCTGCGTCTGCCGCCCTTTTGTCTCATGCGGGGACAGGATCAAGGGTACTGTTAGCTCGCCGACTGGCGCCGACAGGCACCACCCAGTCTGACACAAGCAGGGGTCGTCATGGTACAGAGTGTCAGGGTATATGTCAGGAAAGTATTGTGTCAGCAGGATATTCACAATTCAAACATGAATAGTGTCAGACCTGCACCGACTCTCGTACCACTTTTACCAGTATAGTGTCAGCGAGTGGGTGTTCATTAGGAAAATTACAAATTCCGAGCTGATACGCCGATCGGCCGCCCCGATGAAACCTGGTCGTGTAGCCAATACCTCCTAGATTGGAACAGGATACTCCTTGAGTCAAGGAGCAGTCGGACTTGGCCAATCGGACTCGTCCCAGGGTCGTGTGATTAGGGCACAGGGAGACCGCCAACTGGATGCCAAATGGATGTTGCCCGAATGACCTTAGGCTCGACAGTCGATATCTCTCGATAGGGGCTAATGTAGAATGTGTATCGTGTGACGGACGGAGTCGGACACTCGGTGTTTTCCAAGTGGGACCAAGTCAGGATACATCTGACTAGCCGCTCAGTCGGGGGATTCGACCCGAGTGGGCCTCGGGCCCCTAACCCAGCCAGCTATATTGATCGATCCGTACCCTGTGACCCTGACCTATCCTTATGTAGCACCAAATTGGTCGATCGAGCTATACGTGAGCTAGGTTGGGATCACTATCGATGATTTATTATAATACTTTCGTAATTTATCTTTGGAAATGAATAAGAAATTTTCATTAAATAAGATTGATGGTCTCTAAGATTAATTATTGAATAGTAAAAATTAGACACCGGTTATTAAAAAAGTTTTTTTTTAATAAACCGAGTTCAACAATACTCAAACTTATTTATTTTTTTAATATTAAACTTATTTAAAATCATTTATTAAAAAACTTTTTGAGTTTAGTCAAGCTCAAGTACCTTGATATCTTTATATTTAGTTTTTACTTGAGCTAAAATGCCATGCTATCTTGATCTAATGCATTAAAATTATCTTATGCTCTTATTTTTTAAATTACTATATTTTGTTTGAATAGAAAAAAAAACTAAAACATGAATTTATAATTATAATTTGCATAAATTAATAAATAAAATTTATTCATAAATTATTTATTATACAAACTAAACTTAATATTCAAATTAATTTATTATATATATTTTTTAATGTTAAAAAAAAGATAAACTAGCTTTATTAAACTGAACCCTAAATTTATTGTTCGCGAATGTAATTAATTTACAGTCATTAAGGCCCACTTGTTTGTTACTTAAGCATACATGCACCGTCCTAAAATCCATATCCAAATCACACTGAAGATCACTATACAGAATACAATGATTTGTTTTAGATTAATTTTCACCAGAGCACAAAACACAGTAGGCCATCTAACAAAAACATGATCCATATAACAAGCAGGAAAGCAAAGTGTACAACCACCTATCTACCAATTAGTGCTTTGTTTCCAGAAGGCAAACCATGTTTACGCACTGTGCAGTTGTGCGGCCAAGTGAAAGGTAATAACATTTTCAATCAATCTTTAGGAAGGAGAATTATATCAGAGGAAGCAAAATGGAAGGGCAAGACGATTAAGCGCATCGAATTCTCATCAAGTTGAATCACTTGTGCCGCATGAGCTTCCTTTTTGAGGGGCGAGATCATAACTGTCATCAGCCATGGCAGGTTCAACATCACTCTACACAAATAAGCCATTAGATTAGTTGTTTGTATATATTGATATAAAGGAAATGCTTGGTGTAGAAAGCAAAATAAATCACAAAGTGAACATGCTGCCAATCTCTAAAGCCACGAAAGTAGATAATGAAAAGAAAAAAAGAAAAAATATACCTCAAGCTGCTGCAGAGCATCAATTGTATCATTGAAATCGCCTTGGTTTATGGAAAGCAAATCGGCAAGATAGTTCAAATCGATATCAGGAAACATTGACGAAAGACACTCCAGTATGGCACTGGAATTGACCGATTTACTGAGCTCATCTGAAAAGGTGTCATCAAGGTGCTGGTCAACTTTTGAGGATGATTCACCAGAGATATCAAGTTTTCCAAAGCTCTGGATGTCATAGTAGAAGGAATCCAAAAGCTGAGGCTCTAAAGACTTCTCAATAGCCTCATTATTTCCAGGAGGACCAGTTGTTTCCTCTGAAGCCTCAACTCTTGTTTCAGACTGAATTTGCAAGATAGGTACATAAGGTGTAGCAAAAGGGTTCAAAGTGGACTTTCCTTGCATTGGTTTTTTACAGGCTGAAGAATTTTCAATGAAAAAGATAGTCAATGAAAATTTATTTAATCAAAGATAGATAGTCATGTATGAGCAACTAAAAGTGCCAGTGTTTAGTTCTCCAGTTAGATAGGGTTTATTACAAAAAAGTTTGCGGAAATGACCAAAAACTGGGTGGGAGAAAACTCTGAACCTGGACAGATAGAAAGCAAAAGTCACAAGAAGCTAATATTATGTAACATTGAAACTCTTAGAATTAGTTGATCAAAAGAAATTTCTTCCATGACGTTGTATATAGAATGTTTCACGGCCATGACTCTCTTTTGGTGGACAATCACAAAGACGGAATGAAACAAAACATGAAAGCATAACAGATAATGAGGTTGTTTTACTCAATGGTAAGATGTGAAAATGAGCAAGTATATTCAATATGTCTATATGGTGGACAATATATACGGGTAAAAAAAATTACAAAAAAGAACAAATAAATGAACGGAAAATACTGCAGTGTATAAGCATAAAACGTAGAAATTATGAATATAGCAAGTATTTCGTTATAGGAAATTACACTAGGAATGCTACTATGAAGTTTGGTTTTTTCCAGTAAATCTCCAGTAAGGTTCCTAATTGTATTTTCTATTCCCCCGGAACTCATTAATAAAAATCATTCATCTTGGTTGTTGAAATAGAAAACCCTCTATCTTCCTGATCATGACAAATGACCTAACTATCACGATTCATTTTGATGGAAAGGTCATCACGATTCCGGGATATGATCAAAGACAATTATTGGCCCAAAGAAAAAAGCAAAGAAGCAAAGCAAGTATTTCGTTATAGGAAAGTTCAATAGGAATGCGACTGTGAAGTTTGGTCTTTGCCATTAAATCTCGAGTAAGGTTGCTAATTGTGTTTTCTTTTCCCCAAAAACTCATCCATAAACCCTCTATCTTCCTGTTCATGCCATTTGACGTAACTATCCCAATTCATTTTACAGAAAACTTTATCACGACTCCGGATATCATCAAAGACAATTCTTCGCCCAAAGACAGCCGCAAGAACTCGAACAATTAATATGGGAACGCCTCGATACCAAGCCACCGACCTTCCTCCTCGCCTCCCTAACTTTTTCCACAATCATTTTACGCCCGAATTCAATTTTGTAGTGCATTCTTCCCACCTTTTCCCAAAAACAGAAAACAGAAGGAAACCATTTGCCCCAAAAGAAGAAAAGTTTATATCTTGAACGACCTAATGACCATAATACTTGCACCCCAAAGGCAAACAAGGCTGAGTCCATATACAATAAGATTATTTGAGGGAGATCGCCATGGCGTAGAGAGAAGGAAGGACGAATCACATCAAAAATCAGCCAAAATCAATGAACCCCCCCCCCCCCCCCCGGGAAAAATCCATAGAAAAAAGCTTCCCGAAACAAACTCCAACAGCAAAGCGAGGAGAAGAACCGATCTGAACGCACCTCGAAGTGGAAATTCCTTGCTCTCAGATCTCCGCTGCGTTCGCTTCCGCCGTCGCGTAGCACGGTATCGCCGGGAGGGAAAAAGAAATTTAGTGGGGGAGGTGGAGGTCGACCGCAGCGGCTTTATTTGCAGAACTAAATAAACGTAAACGGTTTAAGAGAGAAATCAACGGTCTAGATCTTTCTTATAATTCAATATCCGAATGATTAAAAAGTGTGTGAAAAATTTCTCTCATCTTTTAATCATTTGACATTATAAATTTATTAGTGTGTTTGGTTAAAAGTTACTTCATAATTCAGCGAACGGAATCCTCTATCCCTAGGTTTTTTCTATCCTCATGTCTCAATTTATCGGTGATGATCGGCGAGTCCTCCGATCGTCGATCGAACACCATCATTAATCTCTGATCGTCATCTCGAATCAAACGATATCATGAGAGAATAGTGAATCGGCTGAAATCGTCACAATTGCGATCTCGCCGGATTCGACGGTAAATCCAGCGAGATTGTAATTGCGACGATCCCCGACGGGTTCACCGTACCTTTTAGGATATAGTTTTGTTCAGGACGGTGGTCGGAGGTCGCCGGTGGTATCTAATCGACGATCGAAGGACTCGCTGACTATCGTCGATGAGTTGAGACACAGGGACAGAGAGAATTTCGGGATTGAGAATTTATTCTCCATAAATCAGTCTTTTAATTGCTTATTTATCTCACAGAATAATGTAATTGTAAAATAAACATAAATAACCCATAATCCTTTGATTACTTCGAAAGATGGAAAGAAATTAATCAAGGAAAAGAATCCGAGATCGGGGATAAGAAAAAGAAGAAGAAAAATGACGATAGAAAAAATTCGGTAGAGAATAATCATAATCAGACAAAAGAAAAGAAAAAAAATCATGTTGGTGTCAGCCGCACGAGATTAGACCTCTACAATCGATTCAAATCTAACCGACCGACTAGATTAAATTCAAAATTGAATGGATCGAATTTTTTTCAAATCAAACCAAACTTTTAAAAAAATTGAACTGATAAAATATTGATTAATTTAATTTTTGATCGAAATAATTAAATTTTTTGGTTCTGGTTTGATTTGGTTTGATTCCAATTTAATTCGGTTCAACTCATAATATCGATTTGGTTTATTCTGATTCATCCCGGCCTTACTTACGGGTAGCTCGGCTCTCTCAACCAGTCAACCTGGCACCACGGAGGCCTCACAGAAGGGCCAACGAAGACCTCACCAGGGGGGGTCCTTTAGCTAAGAAACCCTCGATACGCTAGCCGGCCGACCCCGGGTAGGGTCAGTCGGGTCGATCCTGAGCGTCTCCTAACTCAGTCGACTAAAGTCGTACCCCGATCCGGATCTGGGTTGGACACTCCAATGGGACGCGTGGCAGCCCCACGCTCCCTCAACATCCCTTGGAGCTGACAACCCACAGAACCGCGACAAAGCCATATAGACATAGCCCAACAGACCCCCGACTCAGGGCGCACCCCACGTCTCAACTCTCCCAGTCGGACGTGTGGCGACCCACGCTCCCTGACCATTATCCGACCCAGTCCTTGACACTCAGACCCGTCGGTCGGCGCTCGAGCTACGGACTAGATCGTTCCTACTTCGCCCTATGTCATTACATCCGGGGTACGATTTTGATGTCAAGGTGTTATGCGCCTTGCCCATTTATGACACCCCTCGCGGTTATCTCGCTGATTCAATACCGTCGTACTGCCCAAGCACCCCGCGCCATGTCGCGGTACTTTCAGGTGCTCTCATATGAGCTAACATGTACCCCACCCCTGTCTCGTCTATACGGACAGGGGTTGTTAGCTCCCCCGACTATATAAGCCCTCCACTTCTCATTCCGCATGTATGCGCGCGAGCTCTTTCTTCTATTATATTTCCATTTGCTCCATTGTATTTCCTGCGGATACTGACTTGATCGTTGGAGTGTCTTGCCAGAGAAACTCTCCGGTGGGTTCGCTAACGGTCACTGTCTTACAGGCCGAAGCCAGGTCAAAGCCAGGTCGGCGCCACCTCAGCCGCTCGTGTCACGTGGGAGACCTTCCAACCAGTGAGACTTCCACCTCGCTTCACGACAAAATCACCGATTTAATTCGTATCAATTTATAATATCAATTTAATTTGATTTGATTTAGTTCATATTTGATTCAGTTCAATTCAAAATGTCGGTTTAATCAGTTTAAACGAATTTTGATTTTCAAAATCGAAACTGAACCGATTAAATCCATATAACTGATATTTTCAAAAAAAAAATTAAATTTTCGAATTAATCAAATCCAACTTTTAAATTCCATCGATTTGATTGATTAATTTATTTAATCGAATTTTTGTTCTCGCTGATTAATTTATTTAATCGAATTTTTGTTCACTCCTGCACGAGACGACCTCACGCTTGCTGCCTCACGTATGTGGGCCTTATGCATGCAAGGTCATCGATCGCTGTCGTACCTAACGCGAAGTTGTAGCCCATAGTCAAGGCAAATGGGATCCTCTGTCCCGAGATTCTCTTTGTCCCCGTATCCCAACTCGATGGCGATGGCCGGCAAGTCCCCCGATCGCCAATTGAACACCATCATTAGTCTTTGATCGTCGTCCCAAATCAAACGATATCATGGAAGAATAGTGAATCGGTCGAGATCGTCGCAATTGCGATCTCGCCGGATTCAACGGTGAATCCGGCGAGATCGCAATTGCGACGATCGTACTCCCTAGGGTATAGTTTTGTTCGGGACGGCGGCCGGAGGCCGCCGGTGGTGTCCGATCGACGATCGGAGGACTCACCGGCCATCGCCGGCGAGTTGGGATACATGGACAAAGAGAATTTCGGGACAGAGGGGGCGTAGCTACGTGGGCACCAAGGTGTGGTTAGGGATGTAATCGAACCGAGCCAAGCCAAATACCTGAGAGTTTGAGTTTGATTTGTTTATTATTGAGCCGAGCTCGAGCTTAATTTATCGAATATAGTGATGGCCTAATTCGAGTTTGAGCGAGCATATTCGAGCCTAATTGAATCCTAAACGAACTTACCAAATATAAATTATTAATTAAATTATTCATGAATTTATTGAAAAAATAAATTATATATTCTAAAAAATATAAAATATTTATTAAAATCTATGATCTTATTCATACAAATGAGTTTTATTGGATATTTTATATTTATTAAATGTAAAAGTATCAAAATTATATATTTAATGTTAAATATTAATTTTATATTTTACGAACTAGCTCACGAGCTTATTAATGAGTCTGTTCACGAGCTAACGAGCCGAATACTGCTGAGTTTGAGTTTGGTTCGTTAATATTAACGAGCTTCTATCGGATCGAGGTCCGAATAATTCACGAGCGGCTTGATTCATTTACAGCCCTAGGTGTGGTTTTTTTAAAACAAAATACACTAGATAATTTTTTAAAAAGGGTTTAGTTATAAATTCTAAAATTTTCTAAACTTTTTCGCTTCCAATTAAAACCCACATCCCGAACATTTTTTCTCTTTCCCCATTTAGATCCGGAGATTCACTTCCTCTTGGATCGCAATCTCATCTTCATTGGCACCTCAGATATGGTCATCTCTACCACCACATCCATAGATTTTCCATTGCATGTGATGGGGTTGAATGCCTCGTGACGGGGCACGTGAACTGAAGAAGCTGTGTGGCAACATCCACCGAGCCGGAATGATTCCCTTGTTGTGACACCCGAGACCCTCTCGGGAAAGGGAACCGAGAGACCAACTCGAGTAGGTATAGCTCCGAAGATGGCTCCAAAAAGATACACCCCCGAGCTCACCTCAGGAGGTAAGCCCCCGAAAGCACCTCGGGGAGATGGATGCCCGGGACCCAGGGCCAAATAACCTAGAGATCCCCTCGGGGTAGTGGGGCCCAAGGAACGCTTAAGCAGGCGTCCGTTTTTCTCGGATCGGTGGGTCATGATCATCCATTATTTCGGAGTGATTACTACCCATGATCAGCGGCCATCAAGTCCTTAATCATCACAATGACACAGATGGAGGATAGGGGTGACCGTTACCAAGGTGATCCATTAACCGATAATCAAGGGGACGTGACGAAGGTCGTGGGGACTCGCAGATGGCCATCACAGGTATAAAAGGTATTCCAACCCCTCCGGTAAGGGGGGAGGCGTTCTCTCCTACTCGTACATTTTTTTGTCTTCTACTCTTCTACATTGAGGCACTGACTTGAGCGGACAACCTCCGGCGTGTTCCCCTAACGTTCGTTTTGATCTCGCAGGGCGCGGAGTTCCTCCCCCATCGTTAGCATCTACGTGGGTTGAACCCCGATGATTGATTGTCGACGTCGATTCCTTCCGAAACAAGTTTGGCGTCGTCTGTGGGAAACCAGTAAAGCACCAGAAGGAGCACCGATGGCAAGGCTGGAGGGACAATCCATTGTCCTAACGAAGGAGGAACTTGATCGCCGAAGAGCTACTACCATCGAAGAAATGCTCCGGCATCCACAAGTGGAACCCTTCGATTCGCCACGAGGGGCCTTGGATCAAAGGGATACCCCCGCGATCAACCTAGATCCCACTTACAGGGCCTTACCGGAATTCTGCAAAGTCTTGCAAGTGGATCTCGCCGACCCGCGAGAAGATGAAGGACCCAAGGAAGAACGGAGGGAGGTCGAGTGCGAGGAAGTACGGATTCACCCTTAACTAAGAAGTCGTCTCGTAGATTGCCTGCGGAGCCACAAAGATGTCTTCGCCTGGGCCCCCGAAGAAATCAAAGGGGTTCCACTGACGTTAGCCATGCATTATCTGCATGTTACCCCGGGAGCCCGGCCTGTGAAGCAAAAACGGAGGCACTTTTGCACCAGACAAAGATAAGGTTATCCGAGACGAGGTTCATAAGTTGTTCAAAGTCGGACATATCAGAGAAGTTCAATTCCCGGCCTGGTTGGCTAATGTAGTCCTCGTTCCTAAGCTGGGAGGCAAATGGCGGGTCTACATCGACTTTTGTGACTTGAATAAAGTCTGCCCCAAAGATTGTTATCCCCTGCCTCAAATAGACTGGTTAGTAAACTCTACAGCCGGTTGTGAGTTTATCTCAATGTTGGATGTCTACCAAGGCTACCACCAAGTTCTCAATGGTGGATAATGAGACTCGTAGTGAGGTCTCGCTTTGGCCGTGACCTCGCTGCGAAGTCTAACCACAGCCTCGCAGCGAGGTCGTGAGACCAGTCCCGACCTTAATAGCATGCCCTTGCCAACTTGAATCTGTAAGTACCCCAGGTAGGTTTTGAAGTGGTCAATCGAGTCAAGTTAGGTTATGTTGTGTTTTGATCCTATGTCTGAGTGTGCATGAGCTAGGAGCGTAGGAAATCGAGCGGAAGACACAACGGTCTAGAAGGATGGCACGGAAAGGGAGTCGATGAGCTCGGTGCATTTGAGGGACGCGGAGTTTCGTGGAAGAGTACGCTAGTGGAGCGAGAAGGACGCGCGCGATGTCTGAGAGACGAGAAGCCGGGGGGAAGCTCACTCGAGGAAAACGCCGGAGGAGGGTTCGGGTGAGCCCAACTCTGGAAGGTCCAAAATCACCCAAGAAGACCCATTGGAGACTGGTCAGTAAGGAGCTAACCAAAACCACTCGGGCGCACGTATGCTTTAGGACGCTCGAGAATGAGGGCGCCCATATGCACTCTGGCACCCCTATTCCCAGACGCCCCAGTGCATACAGGCGCCCGAGAAGTGATTCTTATCCACAGATTAGTCGTTTACGAACATTGTGAAGCGGATAACTTCCAGGCCACGTGTCAAGCGCCCCCAAGCACTCAGGCGCCCCTGTTATGCCACGTCAACATTCGGATAAAGTTGACCGGGGCTATAAATAGACCTCCAGAGCTCAGTTTCAAAACATCTATTGAATTGTACTTGAAATTCATTTCTGTTTTCACTTTCTTTTTGAGTTCTACAAGTTTGTAAAGAAGCTTCTCCGCTCCAAGAAGTTTATCTGGAGTTTGCGTTTTATTTTGCCTTGGATTAGCAACCTTTCTGGTTGCAAAACCAAGTAAATCTGTGTGCCTCTTTTCTTTTTCTATCTAGTTTATTTTTATGTTCTTTATTATTATTGTGAACTAATTTCCATCTTTGTTAGCAAGAACAAGAGATCTTTTTTACAGGGGTAATTCACCCCCCCCCCCCCGATCTTGTCGACTGCACGATCACCGACAAGTGGTATCAGAGCAAGGACACTCCAAAAGGACTAATTGCCTTATGAAGCAACTTACAAAATGGTTGGACCAGTCATCTACCCGCCAAAGTTCGAGGGGGAGTTCGCTAGTAGGAAGCGAAAAATATAGATATTCTTTAAAATTGATTTTGAATTACTTTTAATAATGAAAATGATTTTATAGCTCCCAAACACGCCAACGACAAACCTAAAGACGAAAACCTTTGAACAAAGAATGAGTAAGCAGATTTTGTGGCAAACGAGAAAACAAAGTTTCATTTGATGGTCGTACTACCTGCGCAAGAAGTCAACTGAATCAGAAACTACTGATCAGCAAAGAAACTTTGGAAAAAGTTCCTGAACTTCACGAAGGTACCTCCGAAACCAAACTAGGAAAAAGAGACACACTTCGAAATTAACTCAATAATCTCTGAATGGAAGAAGGAGAGTCAGTAGCCCAATTGTATGCAAAACTTAAGGAGCTAATCACAGAACTCAATAACCTCGGAGAGTCGGTAAGTAATTAGGACGCACAAAGGTATGCATTAACGTCTTCCCGAGGACCCCAAATTGGGCTTCCATAATAGACTTACTACATCTCTAAGGGTCTTGAGATAAGTATCTTAAAATAACTCTTTTCGACTTTAGAACTTTACGAATCTCGATGCATAAGAAAGAGTAAAACGGATAACATCACCCTAAGCATGAGAAAAATCTGACACGGGGAGGAATCTTCAGAAGATGAAGAAGATGTGACATACATGGTAAGGAAATTATCTAAGTATTTCAAAGCTAAAAGATTTAATAAAATGCAGGGTAAGAAATAAAGAAAGATCCATTGCTACAACTGTAAGGAAGAAAGACATATCAAGGAAAATTGCACAAAGCTAAAAGTAAACAATCCCAACAATGTGAAACACAATAATCTGAAGGCCACATGGGACGAATCATCATCAGATGAGTCTAATATCATGGAAAGCCAGATTTATGTTGATGACTTCACACCAAGAAGAAGAAAGCATCGATGAAGGGGTAGTCACATCAGAAGATAACAGCGATGTAGGGGGAGTTTCGAATTTCGAAAGAGATATGGTAAGTGAGGTATGTTTTTTACCTCCTGATTAACTCTATTCAGGTATAAAGACAACGATAAAGTCAATATATAAATTAAAAAATAAAAATACATATTTGAAAAAACAACTAGCATCTGCATGCCAATTAGAAATGTTTGATAAATTAAGATTAGAAAATGAAAATGAAAACTTAAAGGCACAAATCAAAAAATTGAAAAGTACTTGTAGAAATTCAAATTATTGTCAAAATTTAAATTTTCAATATTTTATAAAACTTAATTGGTATTTTAAATATCATAAGGGTCAAATTGTAAGAATTCATAGGACTTACATTCTATCTAGATTTTTGGTATACTATTAGTAAAAATTTATTTTGGGTCCCAAAATCTATATTAAACTATTTAATGTTATTTATTATTTATTTATCAAGTTTTTTATTAATGCTTTATTTGTAATCTTGTTAAATTTTTGTCTAAGAGATAACTCTTAGAGAAAAATTATTTTAATATTTTTTAATAATAGAGACTAGGTAGTATTTACATAATTTTTTTGAAAATTTTAATAGTTAAACAGATTTTTTATGATTTTTTATTCAAAAAAATATTTTTAAAATTTAAAAATATTTGAAAAATTAATTTCATCAAATCTAATTTTTTGGAATCTTTGGATTATACTTTGAACGTTATGAAAATTTTTTAAATTTATTTGAAGTTAAAATTAAATTTTAAAATTATCTTTCTTAAAATTTATAAACTCGAATTTCAAAATTAATTTTTATAAAGTTAGAAAATTATTTCACTTTGACAATTTTTCTAGAAATGAGTCTGCCAAAATTCTAACTTAGATAAAAATTTGATTAATTTTTGAGTAAAAATAAAATTTTGAAAATTATTTTTTTAAAATTAGTCTTTATATTTTAAAAATTAATTTTCAAGTAAATTTTGAAAAATTAGATTTTTCTAGAAACTAACTATTATGTTAGACATGTATTAAAAAAATTTCGAAAATTTTGGATACTAAAATAATTTTTCATAAATTTTTGTAAGTCATTTTGATTAGTTTACTATTTCCCTTAACATGTTTTAAGTTTTGATGTGATCAAAGGGGGAGAAATAAGATTAGAATTAAGTTAAGGGGGAAAAGTTAATTTCAAAATTTTTTTATGTTGGGGCAATCGGCCCTGAGATGATCTGGAGGATCATGATATTTTGATATGTGGGCAATATGGTTAAGTTAGGATTTGTGTTGTTCTCATATGTGTACATGAGTGTGCAGGTGTACACCTACACATGGACTTGGTTGATGTCTTCAGATGAAGGATGGCATGGAGGCAAGTGGAGGCTTGTGTACGCATCCGAGGGACCGTTGGATAGCAAAGATGATGAGCCGAGGGACGCGGACTTCGAAGCGTACGTGAAGGGTGGCATGGAGGAGAGCTGGAGGCTTGCGTGCGCATCCGAGAGACGAGGGCCAAAGATGAAGAGGGTGTGAAGGCAACAGTCAAGACTGCTGGTGAAGAGTCAACTGAGTTGTAAGGGTCTGAGTATGAGTGTGTGTACTTAGGGGCTAAGCCGGGAGGGTTTGAGTGCAGAGAGATTTGTACTCGGGAGTAAAACCCTAGGCTTAGGTGTGTCCCAGTCGACTGGCCCAGGGACAGTCGACTGGTGGTGACTTGAGCAGCTAGCATATTCGAACGTTGTAATGTAACGGTCGAATCTGAGTGGGACCAGTCGACTACCCCAGGGGCAGTCGACTGGTAGCGGCTGTTTCAGATTCGAGCCCTATTTAAAGGGGCTCGTTTCCTACTAGCTCGTTTGACGAAACTCGCTTAGGTAAAGTGAGTTAGTAGTTTATTGTGATCAGAGAGCGTCTAAAGTGTTGTGGCGAGGTTTCTCCACCCACAAGGAGCGACAGATCTAGCCGGAGGTTATCCGGGGTTTGATCCACCAATGGATTCTTGGATTAGTCACCCGTCCGGGGTGGATACCAAGTAAATCAGGTTGTTAGCATTGTATTCATATTTATTTTACATATTATTGTTCCGCTGCGCTAACGAAAATTGTAGAGATCAAAATCGGAAAAGTGCTATTCACCCCCCCCCTCTAGCATGCCAAGACGATCCATCAGTTGGTATCAGAGCGGAGGTTCGCTCTTGATCGGACTAACCGCTTAGGGAGCACACGCTAGAGAAAGAAGAATGATGAAAGATAAACTTGGGGAAGATATAAACTCACCACCACCGTATGAGCATGAAAATTTTGATTATTGGAAAGCTACGATGAAGATGTGGCTCGGCATGGATTGGGAGTGTGTAATGGTGCTAGAGGAACCATTTGAGACTCCTAAGGACAAGCATGGAAAGAAGCTCCGGCCTAGGTATTGGACAAAGGAGCAACAAGAACAAGCGAGGGCCAATGAGAAGGTAATCAATATTTTGGTTAATATTTTGCCTACTAATATTTTGAGTGATATAGGGAATTATCAAAGTGCATATGAGTTGTGGAATAAATTGGAAAAGTGTCGTGAGAACCTTACACAAACTCAAGGAGTAGAGGAGCCCGAAGAAATAAGTTCAAGTGTCCAAAAAGATCAAAGGGAAGAAGAATTATCAACATTATCAAGTAAAGTGGAGGAATTGAGTGAAAAAGGATCCATCTCATTCGAAGAAGAAGAAGAAGTATCAACATCAAGGGTTGAGGGGGAGGAGAGACCCTCATCCACACAAGAGCAAGAAAAGGTTTCAAACTCCACCAAAGTCAAGTCAAAAGAGCATATCATATGCTTTGGTTGCAATAAAAAGGGGCACTACAAGGATAAGTGTCCACTAGGTAAAAAGAAGGTAATTCCTAAGCCCAAATCCATTCAAGTTAAATCTAATATGGGTTGTAGGAATGAGGAAGCTCAAAACAAAAGAAGGAGAATTCGATGCTTCACATGCGGGGAGCTCGGGTATTATCATACAAAATGTCCAAGAATTGGAGAGCTCAAGAAGATGGAGCACCTTAGGAAATGGGAGAAAGAAGAAAGGAAGAGGAGCACTCATCAAGGGGGAGCCCCAAGGGTAAGGAAGGTACCCTCTAACTCTACTCATGCTTCAAATTCTTTCATGAATACTCAAAATGCTTGTATGAATGATAATTGCTTGCCCATGCGTATTTTTGGTGTTAAATATCATGATAGGAATAGAAACACTTTTGTGTGCCAAAACACCAAAAATTCCATGTTTCATGATAAACCTAGAAATTCTAGGGCTAAGGATCAAGTCATAAACCCTAAGAGAAAGGGAAAAATGCCTAGACAAATAAGTAGACCTAGAAGTGATCAAATTAGGCCTAGTGATCCTAAGGTTAGGAAGTTAGAAAAGGAAAATCAAGTTTTAAGAGCAAAACTTGATAAGATAGAAAGAAACCTAGGGAGAGGCATTCAAGGGTCCAAGAGATTGAACATGATATCAAATGACCAAAATCATAGGGATGATAGGCCGGGTCTAGGATACCACCCTAGGAGGGCTAATGTTGATTGAATATCATATTCAAGGATGCCCTATGACTATGGTAGAAGAAAAGACAAAATGGCAAGGAAAAGCCATTTAAAGGAAAAGAAAAGAAATTGACCAAGGAAAAGGTCTATAGGGTTAAGAGAGTGATAGTAGAAGGTCAAGAGGCACCAGAGGAGCACCGGTGTGGTCTTGCCTTTGTAGAAGAGTTACCTAGGGAGGTAACTAGGGCTAGGAGCTCAAGGGAGAGCTCTAGAAGCCAAAGTGGGGTCCATGGTCAATGGATCTCAGGTGGTTTCCTTCTAAGAGGTTGAAAAGGACTATAGGGTGTGCCAAGAGGTTTAAAAGGCTAAGGTTAGTCTTAATCCTAGAGAATTGGCACACTAAAGGAGAATTATAGAGAAAAAGATGAAATTGGGATTTTAATTGAGCCAAATCGGCATTAACGCCTAAATACCATATAACTTAATGCTATGAATGGATTATGAATGAGTATGGGAAGGAGCATCAAGGTAAGGTCAAAATTAGAACTTTTGGGAAATGTTTCATGATACATTTAGAGAAACTCGAAATTTGTACCAATCTTGGAAGTCAGGATAATTTTGATTGAAATTATATTTTTTTTCCCAAATAGACTTAGGATCCACAAATCCATCCATGAAATTTCGTAATTTTTGGGAATTTGTGGAATTAGTTAGACATTTCTGAAGTTTAGATTGGAAATCTGAAAATCAGAAAATCATACACCAGTCGACTGCCCCAGGGGCAGTCGACTGGTAAAACCCACAGAATAGAATTACACTCTGGCCCAATCAACTGCCAATGGGGCAGTCGACTGGTACGTGCGTTTTATAAAAGGAAAGGGTGCGCCGGGGGAAGCCAAACTCTAGGGTTTTGGCGATTTCCCGACGATCATCTCCTCTCCTAAGCTCCTTCTTCGTCCTTAGGCCCTTCCAAGCCCTAAAATCCATCTCTAGGTCCTCCTCTAACCCCGATCTACCTTTAGGGTTTGTTAAAAACTCTTCTCTTCAAACCATACTCTCAAAATCAAATCACCATGAGGAGAATGAAAAGGTATTGCGTTTTAAGATTTATTTTTCTCAGTTAAACCATGTTGTGGCACTAACATTATATTTTTGTGCATGTTCTTTGATGTTTTTCCTTTTTAGGGGGTTGTCTTGGGATGCATATGTATGTGTGGTGTTTTAGGATGACCTCTAAGAGATCTAGGGGTGAAGGGTCATCCCAGCCGAGTTAGGGAGAGTCCAGGTTTAGGTCCCTGGAATGTAGGAAACGATTTGAAGAAAATGAATTCGTGGTAATGAATTGCAGATACTTAAACAAGACTTTCTTTCAAGAAAAGTTGCCTCAGATAGCTGAAATGATCACTTATTTTCAGCTGGATCTGTTGGTTTACTGCCAGCATGATGTAGATATTGACTTATGTACAGAGTTTTATGCAAATTTGACCTGTATTGACTCAGATAGTTATGTGTATGAGTCTCGAGTTGCTGGTATTCCTATCCCCTTCTCAGTCATGGTTCTAGCTGAGTTTCTACAGTGTAGAGGGTCCAATAATGCATCTGTGTACTTTCCCACTGTTGTTGAACCATTAGAGTTTCCCGGAGTCACAATTGATCAGATTCACATGCATTATTTCATAAGACATAAGAATGACTCGGAGCGTCTTTTTGATGCTAAACCCATGAGACCATTTAGCCATGTCTTGTATAAAATCGTCATCGAGTGCATTTTGCCTATTGTCACCAAGAGGAGGTCCAAGATCAGACTCCCACATTTGGTGATGATGTATGCTTTGGAGAGGAGGTTGGATATCGATGTCGCCCTACAGGTCTTTAGTGTCATCTGTCATTCTTCCCATAGTGTCAATGGGAAGATATATATGCCTTTCTACCACATCCTGACCGAGTTCTTTCATTTACGTTTTGGCATCCGTGTGGGTAGTGGTCAGGTCAGGCACCTGTCAAAGGACTATGATCAGATTGACACACGCCAACTGTCCTTGGTAGGTATTGAGTGTAGACAGGGGACATTTGTTTGGAGGGAGCGCCCGGAGGTCGCTGACGCAGATGAGGAGCCCGCTGAGCTGGTCACACATGCAGAGTTCACCCAGCTTCGATCAGACGTCCACGGGCTCCATGAGGATGTTGACACCATCCAGGGGGTGTCCAGAGCCTCCGGCAGAGCCAGTCAGCGACTCAGAGGGAGGTGCACGACCTCACAGAGTTCTGCCAGGGATTCATGACCAGGCAGGAGGACATGTATGAGATGATGCAGCGGTGGCAGTTAACATATCAGAGTCCTCCTC
Source organism: Boesenbergia rotunda (assembly GCA_024364735.1). Lineage (NCBI taxonomy): Eukaryota > Viridiplantae > Streptophyta > Magnoliopsida > Zingiberales > Zingiberaceae > Boesenbergia > Boesenbergia rotunda. The sequence continues at coordinate 139,557 of JAGFNQ010007992.1, forward strand.
CTCCTCCTCCTCCTCCTCCTCCAGGCAACGAGATGTAGTCAGCTTGACTTGGTGGTTTTAGTGTTGAGAGTGGTGTCATTTGTTGATGTATTATACCTCTCAAACACTTTCTATTTTGATGATTATATTTATTTGGATAACTTCCGGCCTTTCGGCCCTAGGTACTCTTGTGATGTTTATCTCTTGACTTCATGTATTATACACTGTCATTTATGTTATCTTATTAAGATCTTGTCTTATTTTGATAATGCTTTTGATAGTTTATTAAGTGCTAACATGTTGCTAACACACTTTGAATTAAATTATGCTTCTTATATATATGTTCATGAGATGATTTGGACATTTTATATTGTTTGGTTGGAAATCAAATAATGGTGTTATATATAAAAGGATGACCATTTAGACTCAAGAGAAAAAGAGGGGGAAATCTTGTCAAAATGGATGTATTTATATGAAAAAGGGGAGTTTGGGAATCATTTTAAATGTCAAATGGAGTTGATAGAGAATGACAAATATAGGATACCATGATTAGAACTCTAGGTTGATACAAAGTTGGCTTTATTTGAGAAGTTTTGAGTTTGTATCAAAAGTCAAGCACGGTTGATGTTTTTCATGAACCAAAATTTTCTAGGGTAGGGAATGTTGGTGCAGGAAGCACCATATCGAACCTTGTTTTGATATTGGCAAAGGATTCAAAGTTAAGTTTGTTTGTGATCTAACAATATTACTCAAGTGTGCAGAGACAAAGTCCTAGCGAAGGAATGCTAGGCACCTGGCGAAGGACTGCCAGGATACAAAGCCCTAGCGAAGGACTGCTAGGCACCTGGCGAAGGACTGCCAGTATCCAAGCCCTAGCGAAGGACTGCTAGGCAGCTGGCGAAGGACTGCCAGTATCCAAGCCCTAGCGAAGGACTGCTAGGCAGCTGGCGAAGGACTGCCAGTATCCAAGCCCTAGCGAAGGACTGCTAGGCAACTGGCGAAGGACTGCCAGTATCAAAGCCCTAGCGAAGGACTGCTAGGCAACTGGCGAAGGACTGCTGGTATCCAAGACCTGACAAAGGACCGTCAGGCAAAAGTCCAACTGGAGGAGCCGGTTGGCACCAGGTAAATTCTCCCGAGAGGAGTAGGTGAGGACGCGTTCCCCTTGAGGGAACATTAGGCGTCGGTTCGACCTAGGGCTCCATTTTGGAGTCCAAAGTCAGAACCAAGACAGCTAAGGCTGTTTTAGCTAACTTATTATTTGCTGTTTTGGACTAACCCTGGATGCAGGACCGAAGGACTGTGTTTCTGCAGCTCAGAGAGCCTCAAAGGAGTGAGGCCGTAGCTGAGCAGGGCGCCCCGGATGTGTCGGGCGCCCCAGAGTCAACCCAAAGTCAGCAGAGAAGTAAACGCCCCGACAGCAGCTATATTCGGGGCGCCCCGCGTGTGTCGGGCGCCCCGCATGTCGGGCGCCCCGCGTGTCTCGGGCGCCCACTGTGCCACGCCACTGGCAGCTGCAGCTCACCCTTGCGAAACCAAATGGATGAAGCTTTGACCGGTCAACCGGGCGCCCCGCGCGCGTCGGGCGCCCCAGTCAATGTTGATCCCGAAGCCGAAGCGATCAGTCACGACCGAGAGCACGTCGGATCACAAGCCACGTGGGGGGCGCCCCGAGCATGTCGGGCGCCCCCTGCCCTATATAAAGAGGGCCTCGACCCTCTTCTTCAACAACGAATTTCTTCGACAATTCAACGCTCTTCTGCTTCCGCGACACGCTCCAGAAAGCTGCCAACTCAAGCCGACGACGTCCCGCTGCTCCAGAACTTTAATCTTCACTGGACGTCGGTAACAAGAGTTGTATTTAAAGTTTACTATTCTGCTTTATTGTAAAATCTATTTGTAAACTTTGCGAACTTATAGAATTGCCCGCAGAAAACGGTCAACGACCGTGGGCCTTGGAGTAGGAGTCGACCCAGGCTCCGAACCAAGTAAACCAGCTGTGTTTGCGTTATTGTGTTCTTTTTTATTTCCGCTGCGCACCCGCTCTTAATTTTCCGAAAAACGAATTGCGACATTCACCCCCCCCCTCTCTCGCATTTCTCGATCCAACAGGGAATACTTTCACAATTGTGCTTGCAAAGTTTCATATTTTTCCAGATTTTTTGAAATTTTTTATTCATTTCTGAATTTCGGCTGAAATTCTGAAACCTGCGTATCAGTCGACTGCCCTGGGGCAATCGACTGGTAGGGTGGGCAGGTTGTGAATTTGTGATTTCTGAGGAGTTTTTCAGAAATCTGGTTATGTTCTATTTGGCACCAAGGGTAGGGTTGCTTGGGGTAATCTTTTGATGGTGTCAATGGGGGAGAACTTGGGTGTTAAGTTAGGGTTGGGTTGAAACTTAACTTTGATACTGTGAATTTCAGTTTTAGGGAAACTTAACTTTGGAATTAGCAATAAGAATTGAAATTTAGGAGAAAGCATAAGTTAAAGGGGAGGTTGCCTCTTGTGTATTATGCTGTAATTTTTCAATTGCTTTTGCTATTATCATTGCTATATATTTACCTAACTTAACATATTGTCACACATCAAAAAGGGGGAGATTGTTGGGGCAATCGGCCCTGAGATGATCTGGAGGATCATGATATTTTGATGTGTGGGCAATATGGTTAAGTTAGGATTTGTGTTGTTCTCATATGTGTACATGAGTGTGCAGGTGTACAGGTACACATGAACTTGGTTGATGTCTTTAGGTGAAGGATGACATGGAGGCAAGCTGGAGGATTGTGTGCGCATCCGAGGGACCGTTGGATAGCAGAGATGATGAGCCGAGAGACGCGGACTTCGAGGCGTACGTGAAGGGTGGCATGGAGGCGAGCTGGAGGCTTGCGTGCGCATCCAAGGGACGAGGGCCAAAGATGAAGAGGGCGTGAAGGCAACAGTCAAGACTGCTGGTGAAGAGTCAACTAAGTTGTAAGGGTCTGAGTATAAGTGTGTGTACTCAGGGGCTAAGCCGGGAGGGTTTGAGTGCGGAGAGATTTGTACTCGGGAGTAAAACCCTAGGCTTAGGTGTGTCCCAGTCGACTGGCCCAGGGGCAGTCGACTGGCCCAGGGGCAGTCGACTGGTGGTGACTGGAGCAGCTAGCAGATTCGAACGTTGTAATGTAACGGTCGAATCTGAGTGGGACAAGTCGACTGCCCCAGGGGCAGTCGACTGGTAGCGGTTGTTTCAGATTCGAGCCCTATTTAAAGGGGCTTGTTTCCTACTAGCTCGTTTGACGAAACTCGCTTAGGTAAAGTGAGTTAGTAGTCTATTGTGATCAGAGAGCGTCCGAAGTGTTGTGGCGAGGTTTCTCCACCCACAAGGAGCGACAGATCTAGCCGGAGGTTATCCGGGGTTTGATCCACCAACGGATTCTTGGATTAGTCACCCGTCCGGGGTGGATACCAAGTAAATCAGGTTGTTAGCATTGTATTCATATTTATTTTACATATTATTGTTCCGCTGCGCTAACGAAAATTGTAGAGATCAAAATCGGAAAAGTGCTATTCACCCCCCCTCTAGTACGCCAAGACGATCCATCATTTTATGCTTACATTGTCACATATTTATTCTTGTTTTTTTTATGTTCGTTTACCCTAACTTAACTCGAGTTGATGCACATCAAAAAGGGAGAGATTATAAATACCTCAGGTAGGTTTTGATATGATCAATCGAGTCAAGTTAGGTCTTGTTGTATTTTGATCCCGATGTCTGAGTGTGCAGGAGCTTAGGAGTGCAGGAAGTTGAGCAAAAGATGCGGCAGTTGGGAAGGATGACACGAGAAGAGAGCCGACGGGCTCAGTGCATCCAAGAGATGCGAAGTTCTGCGAAAGAGTACGCCGGTGGAGCAAGAAGGACACACGCGACGTCCGAGGGACGAGAAGTCGGGGGGAAGCTCGCTCGAGGAAAAGGCCGAAGGAGGATTTGGGTGAGCCCATCTCTAGAAGGTTCGAAATCACCCAAGAAGACTCGTTGGAGACTGGTCAGCAAGGAGCTGACCAAAGCCACTCGAGCGCCCTAAAGTGCGCCCCTGTGCTTTAGGGCGCCCGGAATCTCGGGCGCCTATATGCATTAGGGCGCTCGAGAATGAGGATGCCCCTATGTGTAGGGATCTCTAGGCAAAAATATTCAAAAATCGCAGCGGAAATAAGAGATCAGATGAGCGACCCATGCGAATGAAAACTCATACAAAGTTAATTTACAAATTTCTATCGTATAGGTATACCTTTGCCGTGTGCCCTTCGCTTATCCCGCTTATTTAAGGTATGTCGGATCTCTTGCACGTTCAAGTGTCCGTGCCTCTATGCGTATCCACACGAACACGATCTCTCAAGCTTCGGAGAAGAATCACCTTTGTGGTGCTAGTCACAAGAGGAGATTCACAAAGCAAGAAGGAGAGGGAGAAGAGGGATTTTGGACAAGAGAAGGAAGGGAAGGAAGAATGACAAGTTCATTATCCAAATGACAAGAAATTCTTTTATACTTATCTCATGAATATGAAGAGTTTTTGTCCCTTTAGCTTCCCTCCATTAATGCTAATAAAAACCCACTTACAATACATTTTCTCATGTGGCTCTTCAACTTCTCTTCATCCAATTAAGAGAAACTTTTCATCTTCCTCTATTATTAATTTATTAAATATTTTAATAAATTAATATCTCATTCAAATGTGATTGAGTCTAATCTAAATGTGTCAAACTCAAATTAGATCTCAATCATATAATCCAATTGGATTCACTTGAGTCTAACTCAATTAATCCAATTCGGATCAAATCTTAGTCAAACTAAGATCAATTAATCTCCGAAGCATCGTGCCCTTAGTGTGTGACCCAATAGGTTCTCGTAACGTTGGCAATATATCTAAACCGCTTTAGACACATAAGCAATGAGCGACATCTAGCAATGCATCATTACTACCCAAGTGACAAAAAAATCGAGATCCGACTTAACCTCAGTGACTATGACAATATATGACCTTGTCCTTCCATCCTCGATATCTAGATTGACCAATGAGGCATAGACTGTGTCATCCTCGATCAATCTTTGTGTTTCTTGATCCCCGAGTAGATTCACTCAAACAAATGAGCTTAATATCTCATATTGACTCTTTTAAGCATGATTATACATTTTAGTAGTCCTACTCGATCAAGGGACCTACAGATATCACTCTCGTCATATGGGAGGGATAAATTCCATCTACATCACTCACATCCCTCCGTATAATTTATTACATACCCAGTGATCACCTTTATAGTCCACCGTGTTACGGGTGACGTTTGACGATACCAAAGTACATAACTCCTTATGTAGGAAACCATAGTAACTTTAGGTCTAAGGATTATTCATACTAATAGTCACATGAGAAAGTTTATGACACTCATATGACAAACTATGAAACTTTCCCATGGCGGGTCAATTCAGTACACATTCTCTAATGTATACCCATGTATCAACTTGATATCATATATCCATGACTTATGAGCTCAAGTCATCAATTGACCTACATGCTAGTCTTCATGCATTAATATTATCCTTGAATATTAATGCTTGACTGGGAATGATTTAGTATAGTGTTCTCTACATCATCTCACTATTGATTCAACCAATCGATATAATGTAGATAAGAACCTGCTACCCAAAGACATTATTATAATTAGTTATTTGACATAAATATAAAGTATAATAATCAAACATGCCTTTATTAATGATAGAATATGATACAAAAAGTCCCTAGTCAATCATCACATAATTAGCTCTGAGGCTTCTACTAACACTATGCACTCGGGCGCCCCTATTCCCGGATGCTCTAGTGCATATAGGCACCCGAGAAGTGATTCTTATCCATAGATTAGCCGTTACGAACGTTGCGAAACGGATAACTTCCAGGCCACGTGTTAGGCGCTCCCAAGCACTCAGGCGCCCCTGTTGTGCCACGCCATCATTCATATAAAGTTGACCGGAGCTATAAATAGACCCCCAGAGCTCAATTCCAAAACATCCATTGAATTGTACTTGAAATTTATTTCTGTTTTCACTTTCTTTTTGAATTCTATAAGTTTGTAAAGAGGCTTCTCCACTCTAAGGAGTTCATCTGGAATTTGCGCTTTATTTTACCTTAGATTAGCAACCTTTCTAGTTATAAAGTTAAGTAAATCTATGTGTCTCTTTTCTTTTTCTGTTTAGTTCATTTTTATATTTTTTATTATTATTGTGAACTAATTTTCATCTTTGTTAGTAAGAACAAGAGATCATTTTTTTTCAGGGGTAATTCATCCCCTTCATGTCGACCGCATGGTCACCGACAGAATCTATCCCCCTGATTGAAATCCTAGCTACATCACTGACTGTAGTCGCTCGAGGTTGCTGCCATGTAGGTGGTGTTGATAGCGATGGACGATGTCATAGTGTAAGAACTCTTGTGAGTTGTGTTGGAGAAAAGAATGAGTTTGGGAGGGAGAGGAGGGAGTTACTTTGCTTCCGATTTGAACGAAAACAAAAATCAAATCTACATATTCATTATAATAACAATAAAGTTTTATCTTACTAGGTAGGATCAACGCATTTAGTATAAAAATAAAAAGAAAATAATTTATTTTTTAAGTAAATAGAAAGAGATAAATCATGAGAGTTACTAGCTCGGATGTTGTAGTTAGCACTTAGAGAGGATATATATACTGACTTTACTAAATTTTGATGGGTAATGTCGAATCTCGGACGACCGGCTCGGCCTTACGGAAGTTTCCCACCGACCGCCAAGATAAATCAGACAATGCTCACGTCGGGTAGTTTAAAAGTCCAGCGTCCCAGGGTTCACGTCCTATTTAAAATTTTTTTTATAAAATATATTATAATTGAGAATCAAATAGTAAATATTTAAAATGATAACTAACCACCCTTTCATGCAATGACTTAGATTAAGATGAAATAAGGTGGCACCACCCAATAGATTAAGATGAAATAAATACATAATGAAGTTATAGAAAAAGGATCCTATTACATTTTTTATACCTATTCAAAAGAAAAAAAAAAGTAATAAAAAAAACCTCTCTTGATTTTGATTGTTCTGACTGGTTTAGGATTAGTAATTGCGATTAGGTTCGATGCTCACCCGAGCGTCTTCTTATTTCCATATCAGGTAATCCGCCGGCGAAACGCGTCGGCAGCGAACGGGAAGTTGCCACTTTCTCCGGCTCTGACCTCAGGTTCGCTCTCCTGTCTCTCATTTGATTCCTCGGTCGAGTCATTGGCTTCCGAAGCATTTTTCGGGTGTTCGGATTTGTAATCGCTTTTACCTGACTGTGCTCCTCGCCTTTATCGCAAGACCCTAATCTCCGTCGCCTCCTAAGAGCCGCCGGTTGCATCTTTGTACTCCTGACTCTTCTGTGTTCATACTGTTTTCTGATAGCTCTGTGATCCGAAGGTTTCGCGTGCCCTTTCTTGAGAGTTTAGTCAATATAGAACCCTAACACTGGTCCCGATGATTCAATCTCTGTGACTGTGATATTTAGGAATTATATGCATTCACGTAGAAGTCTAGTGGATACGAAACGGATCGTAGTGGCCAGGATCCCCGTCATTCATCCTTCTCATTTGTCGATGTTTGTCACTTGAATCAATTTTACTCTGATTTGGCTTGCGCACTTGGGTGCTCGACTGGATTGCCTCTTCTGATCCGATTGCTTATTTACAATGTTGTCTGTTCCCTGTGTGGCACTCACTGATAACCTTGATTCTAACTTCCAAGACAGGGGTGATATTGAGTCCTTTGTCAGTGGATGGTGATTGTGATCATGACGACAGTTGTTAGAATAGGCGTTTGAGTACTACTTGGTGCGCCAATTTCATTAATAAATTGCTAAGTGCATGAAGCTGGCTAGCCAAATCGTCAAATGCTTGTTGGTTGATTGTTGAACTCGGAGTCAACAAACATTGTCTCCAAACTTGATATGAACATCAGTGTTAGTTCGTTATTGTTGGTGCAATATTGGTTAGGTCAGGGTTGACCTAGTTTGACTAAGCTTGAGTGAGCTTAGGTCTGATAAGCTTGGTAAGCTTATGGTATGGGCGTATGTTTCGATGTTTGATAATGATGTTTGAATGTCATATGATGTTTGAATATCGTATGATGTCAAGTGGGTCAAGGTTGACTGGAGGCTTGACTGAGCACACCTAGTGGGACTAGGTGAAGTCCAGGTAGATCAGGGAGATCGTACGCTGGCATGGGAAAAGACCTAGTGGGACTAGGCACACCTAGTGGGACTAGGTGAAGAACAGGTAGATCGGGGAGATCGTACGCTGGCATGGGAAGAGACCTAGTGGGACTAGGTGAAGTCCAGATGGATCGGGGAGATCGCATGCTGGCAAGGTGGAAGTCTACCGAGAGACTAGACCTAACTCGAGGGTTAGGCGAATCTGGTTGGGAACCAGGGTAAGTCCAAGCTGGGAGCTAGGCAGGAGAAATCCAAGTTGGTCAACGGGGTTGACCGGACACTTGGTAGGGGACCCTAGACTTGTGGAAACAAGTTAAGTTGGACTCAATCGATTGGGTAATCGATTGGGTGAATCGATCAGTTGATCGATTAGGGAGGTTTGTGGCTAGTCCAGAAGGTGGCTGAATCGATTGGGTAATCGATTCAGACCTTCCTTAATCGATTGGTCAATCAATTAAGGAGTCTCTTGATCGATTGGGGTAATCGATCACTGGGGTTTGCGCGAGAAGACAGTAAGGCTCTGAATCGATTGGGTAATCGATTCAGGCCACCCGTAATCGATTGGCTAATCGATTACGGTTCGAAAACTAGCCGTTGAACGGCTAAATCCTACGTGGTAATCGATTGGGTAATCGATTCAGAAACCCTAAGCGTCGGGTATAAGGTCTTTCGCGCAGGTTTTTGGCCGCAGCTCTTCTCCTCTTCTTCTCCAACATTATTGTCATTTCAAGGGAAGCCTTGGAGGACATTGCTGCTGCATTTCCAAGGTTCTAGAGGCAATCACAAGCTTGAAGATAGCAAGGAAAGCAAAGAGAGTTTATTCATTGTAAATCTTGTAAGATTTCTTTTTGTATTTGCTTAGATCCTTGTTGTATCTTGTTGTAAGCTTGTAAGAGGTTTCTCCACCTCAAGAAGGAGACTTTCATAGTGCATGAGAGTGTGAGGAGAGTGGATCCTTGGATTAGTCACCCGACCGGGGTGGATACCAAGTAAATCCTTGTGTTAGCGTTTGCTCGAGTCTTCCGCCGCGACAAATCATCACAAAGCAAATCAGAGCTAATCACCCCCCCTCTAGCTCGCCAATCGGTCCCAACAAGTGGTATCAGAGTAAGGTTGCTCTTATTTGAACTCATCGCCAAGAGGGCAAGAGCTAGAGGAAGAAGAAGAAGTTGGAAGAAACCCTAATTTCAAGAAGTCATCATCAAGAAGGGTTTCAACTTCAAAGATGGAGTTTGGCTATGACACAAGAGCACCTCCACCATTCGACAAGGCAAATTTCAATCTTTGGAAGTCAAAGATTGAAAATTATTTCATGATGGAGATAGAGCAATGGTTTGCTCTATTGGAGGGTTTTCAAGATCCAACAAGCTCAAAAGGAAAGCCTCTCAAGAAAAGCAAATGGAGTGAGGAGCAAATCACTAGATGCGAGGCCAATGACAAAGTGACCAAATTATTGGTCAATCTATTGCCAAGCATCATCTTGAGCAAAATTGGAGAATTTCAAGATGCCAAAGAGCTTTGGAGCAAATTGGCAAAGCTTCATGAAGATCCCTCCACTCTACCAAATCAAGACAAATCCGAAGAGGGAAATTCATCAAGTGAAGAGAACTCGGAAGCTGAGAGGTACTCAACATCCGAAGATGAAGCTCAAGAAGCCTCCACCTCAAGGGTTGAAGAGGAGCAAATTATGGCATTGACGCCGGAACAAGAAAAGGTTTCAACATCATCATCCGAGGTCAATGAAGAAGAAGAAGAAGTCTCCACCTCTAGGATTGAGGGGGAGCAAAGGTCATTGATTCCGGAAAAAGAAGAAGTATCTACTTCCGGATCAAGTGAAGAGTCATGCCACACCCCTACAAGCAAAGGTATAAATATTTCAATTTGCAAAATGAAAAATCATATCATTTGCTTTGAGTGTAGGGAAAAAGGGCACTACAAAAGTAGTGTCCTACTTTGGTCAAGAAGAAGGTGCAAATGGCACCCAAGACCAAGGAGAAGGCAAAGGAGGTCGGCCCCATGGTAAAGAAGGATAAGAAGCACATTGTGTGCTTTTCATGCAAGCAAAAGGGACATTATAGGAATCAATGTCCAAAGGGGAAGAAACCGACCAAGGCAAAAGGGAGGAGCTCAAATCAAGGGGGAGCCTCCAAGAACAAGACTAAGGTACCATTAGGTAATGGTACTTATTTAAATCATGATAATTTGCATGCTAAAAATAATTATTATCATTTTAATGCAATTTATCATGAAAATAGGAGGTATGAAAAACCTAAGGAAAAATATAGAGCCTTCCATGCTAGGTCTACCACATCTAAGGATAGAGAAGACTTTAGATCATTTAAGGGTAGACCTACCCAAAACAAGGTCAAAAAGAAAAACTACCAAGGCTACATTAGAAAACCAAGCCTTGAGGAGGTAATGATTGAAAATCAAGTTTTGAGGTCAAAACTTGATAAATTAGAAAAATCCCTCAAAAGAATAGAAAATCTATTTAAGGGATCTAAGGATCAAAACCTATATTTAGGAAATCAAGGACCTTCTAGGAGCAAGAAAGGTTTGGGGTACAAACCTAAGACTAAGGATGATGGTCCATCCTATCATAGAGTTTCATATAAATATGGAACTAAATCTAGGTCTAGGAGTCAAGTCAAGGTCGCAAGGGAAGCCATCCCTAGAGTTGACCAAGACAAGACCAACATGACTAAGGCTTCGGAAAAGCCTAAGAAAGTCTTGAGGAAGGTATCAAGGGAGGTCATCCCTAGTGAATACCTAGAACACCCTAGGAGCACCAATAAGTGTTGGGTTCCTAAGAGTGTGTTCGCCACACCCTAGATAGGTCTAGGGAGTGTCAACTCTAATTGGAAGGGTAGTTAACCCAACCTTGATGAAGTTGGCACTTTGGGACATTTTCAAGGAATTACTACCCTTGAAAATGAAGGATTCATTTATTTACTCTAGGAGGAGTAAATTTGTGCCAAACTATATTTTTGGAGGACTAAACTTGATAAAGTTGGCACAACTAGGTTAGAATCCAAAGATAGGCCAAGTTGGGGAGTTTTGGCATTATCTTGGAAATTAGGGCAAATTTAGGATTATCAATGGCTTAGCGATGAGTTATTGATACTTAGATAGGAAATCTAGGTTGTTTTTTTTGTCATGTTTTTGTATGCTCTATCACATGCCATGACATCATATTTCATCATTCATAATTTTATTATGAAAATATTACATGTCATGTCATACATGCATCATCTAGTTATAATTTCTTTTGAAAATCCTAATATGATGCATGTCATAGTCATTAATCATGCATAAATCAATTTTTATTGAACTTAAGGACATTGGCATTAATTGACATCCTAGGTGGATGATCAAAGCTTATAATGTCTAGATAGAAATGCATGAACCCTTAGTTTAAGGAGAATATGACTTTTACATCTCACTAAGACCATAAGTTGACTTGTGTGTGTTTTTGAGACACATTAGAAACAAGTGAGATGTTAGGGTGATGAACAAAACTCAAGGTGTTGATAAAGTGCATCAAATTGAGTTTTAGATTCATCAAAATAAGAATTTCAATGAACTCCAATCATTGGGAAAACTAATGTACAAGTCATGTGCATTTAGCCCAAGGAACATGGTTGGATATTGTTTTTGAAAAACATTGTAAAACTATCTTGGAAAACCTTGGTGAAGACTATCTTTTGATAGCACTCATCATTGATGAAATGGATACAAATTAGAGTAAAACATTGAAATGTTTCAATGGTTTCCAATTTTGTGTCAATCTTGAAAAAAAAAATATTTTCATAGAAAATTATTTTTCCTTGATAGTATACGATATAAATAATGTCTACACGAAATTTTAGGATTTTTCGAATTTTATAGAATTATTTAGGAGTTTCTGAAATTCGAATCTGAAATTGTTTTCAGATTTCAGAAACTCTCAATCGATCAGGTGATCGATTGGGGCAGTAGCCAATCGATTGGTGGAACTTTTTGCGAGCACAGAAGCTCGCGTAGTCGATCTGTTGATCGATTACAGTGAGCCGTAATCGATCAGTTGATCGATTAAGGCAGGTCGTAATCGATTGGCTCCCAACACCAATCGATTGGTGAGACTGAAACTGTTAGTTTTCAGTCCATTAACCCATTTTTAAGTAACCTACCAATCCCTAACCCCTTGGAATACTTTTATAAGTATATTTGGGGTAAATTTTATTGTGAAATCAAAAAGGAAAACGGTTCGGTGAACATTTAAGGGTTAAGGAGAGGTTTTGGTTCAAGTTTTGAATCTCAAAATCTCAATCACCTCAAGTTGAGTTTTCCTAAAGGTTTAGAAACTCAACAATCATTGTTGGTGTAATGATAGAAGTTTAGAGCATGTTTTGAGGGGGGGTCTTCCTTAACAACATGTAGTTGAATTTTTTTGTTAAAGAATGGAGATTGGGAATCTTCATGAGTGCTCAAGGTTGAGCATAGGTTCAATGAAAAGTATGGGTTTTTCATTGGGTATACCTTTGACCATATAGACTCTCAGGGAGAGTGTTTGATGTGTGTCAAAGGTGGAGAAATGGTATGAAAGGCTAATAGGGATTAGTCTTTCTCAAACATATTGTTAAACATCAAAAAGGGGGAGATTGTTGGTGCAATATTGGTTAGGTCAGGGTTGACCTAGTTTGACTAAGCTTGGGTGAGCTTAGGTCTGATAAGCTTGGTAAGCTTATGGTATGGGCGTATGTTTCGATGTTTGATAATGATGTTTGAATGTCATATGATGTTTGAATATCGTATGATGTCAAGTGGGTCAAGGTTGACTGGAGGCTTGACTGAGCACACCTAGTGGGACTAGGTGAAGTCCAGGTAGATCGGGGAGATCACACGCTGGCATGGGAAAAGACCTAGTGGGACTAGGCACACCTAGTGGGACTAGGTGAAGTCCAGGTAGATCGGGGAGATCGTACGCTGGCATGGGAAAAGACCTAGTGGGACTTGGCACACCTAGTGGGACTAGGTGAAGTCCAGGTAGATCGGGGAGATCATACGCTGGCATGGGAAGAGACCTAGTGGGACTAGGTGAAGTCCAGGTAGATCGGGGAGATCGTACGCTGGCATGGGAAAAGACCTAGTGGGACTAGGCACACCTAGTGGGACTAGGTGAAGAACAAGTAGATCGGGGAGATCGTACGCTGGCATGGGAAGAGACCTAGTGGGACTAGGTGAAGTCCAGGTAGATCGGGGAGATCGTACGCTGGCATGGGAAAAGACCTAGTGGGACTAGGCACACCTAGTGGACTAGGTGAAGAACAGGTAGATCGGGGAGATCGTACGCTGGCATGGGAAGAGACCTAGTGGGACTAGGTGAAGTCCAGATGGATCGGGGAGATCGCATGCTGGCAAGGTGGAAGTCTACCGAGAGACTAGACCTAACTCGAGGGTTAGGCGAATCTGGTTGGGAACCAGGGTAAGTCCAAGCTGGGAGCTAGGCAGGAGAAATCCAAGTTGGTCAACGGGGTTGACCGGACACTTGGTAGGGGACCCTAGACTTGTGGAAACAAGTTAAGTTGGACTCAATCGATTGGGTAATCGATTGGGTGAATCGATCAGTTGATCGATTAGGGAGGTTTGTGGCTAGTCCAGAAGGTGGCTGAATCGATTGGGTAATCGATTCAGACCTTCCTTAATCGATTGGTCAATCGATTAAGGAGTCTCTTGATCGATTGGGGTAATCGATCACTGGGGTTTGCACGAGAAGACAGTAAGGCTCTGAATCGATTGGGTAATCGATTCAGGCCACCCGTAATCGTTTGGCTAATCGATTACGGTTCGAAAACTAGTCGTTGAACGGCTAAATCCTACGTGGTAATCGATTCAGAAACCCTAAGCGTCGGGTATAAGGTCTTTCGCGCAGGTTTTTGGCCGCAGCTCTTCTCCTCTTCTTCTCCAACATTATTGTCATTTCAAGGGAAGCCTTGGAGGACATTGCTGCTGCATTTCCAAGGTTCTAGAGGCAATCACAAGCTTGAAGATAGCAAGGAAAGCAAAGAGAGTTTATTCATTGTAAATCTTGTAAGATTTCTTTTTGTATTTGCTTAGATCCTTGTTGTATCTTGTTGTAAGCTTGTAAGAGGTTTCTCCACCTCAAGAAGGAGACTTTCATAGTGCATGAGAGTGTGAGGAGAGTGGATCCTTGGATTAGTCACCCGACCGGGGTGGATACCAAGTAAATCCTTGTGTTAGCGTTTGCTCGAGTCTTCCGCCGCGACAAATCATCACAAAGCAAATCGGAGCTAATCACCCCCCCCCCCCCCTCTAGCTCGCCAATCGGTCCCAACAGTTATAATTGTCGCCATTCATGGCATTTGATTGGTGGTGTGGATTGTTGAACCTTAAGTTGGTTTAATGTGCTCAAATTCCTGGGCCTATCTCTTGATCTCAACGAGGTTTTCCTAGTGCCAAATGTTTGAAATGAGTTTTGGGGATCAGTATTAAGCCTTGCCTCCAGAGGAGATCATATCCGGGATTGAACTGACTCAGAAGATTCCTCCCTTCAACCATGCACGAATTGGTACTTTCCCTAGAAAACTGGAATAGGCAAAATAGGATCCATTTTTTGATGCCAAAGTCAACCCATATGACAAGAATAAGTGAGTTAGGGTAGCAATGCCTGGTGTATCCGGCAGACAAGACTCACTATTAACTTTGGTACAATAGGTTGACAAGCTTGACTACCTTACGTAAAGTGTTGATGTGGGTTATCAACAACAATTAGATTGGTCAATAATATCAATGGACACTAATGATCAACATGGAAAAGGTCGACAGCAGGAGTCAACTCTCTTGGTTTTGGTGTTGCTAAAATTCTCATACTGGCCACTCACACCCAAACAGATTAAGGACCTTTAACCATTATGATTTGCTGGAAAATGTCCCCCCGCAGCCATGCTGTTACCATGGCAGAATACTGCTTTCATAATTTCACATTGACTTTTACATGTAATGAAGAAAATTTTCTCTTATTACTTTTAACAAGCGTACCAGAACTTAATTTTGGGAACTTCTGGTGCAGGAAGTTCTTAAAGTGCATGTTCAGTTATGTTCACGGGTAACCATCATTCAAATTCTTACGCGATGAAAAAGAATAGCTCTTCTTTTGTCATGGTGTACGTGAAAAATTTGTATATTGTTTTTCATGCATCCTCAGCGGATGATTGATTCAGTAGATCTATGCTTACTGATAATATTGCAAGTCATTGGTAGAAGTCAATCACTATTTAATCTTCCACTTGTCTTACTTTGTTGTTTGTATCTCTTAGTCGAATGTTCTTTGATACCCCGTTGTATGTTGTCATTTACAGGATTCTTTTATTTGGCAAAACGCCTAGTACCAGAAGATGGAATCTGATGATTTCATTGGCCTTGAACCATCTTCTGCAAGTGAAAACAATGATAAAGGTAAGGATGATCTTGAAGGTCTAGATTCCAGGATTACTGAAATAGATTTGCCAGATTACCTTTTATGAGCAAAATGCATCGCTGTTCAGAGAATCACGATGATTCTAGAGGACATGGTGTAGAAGGAGATGATCCTAACGTGCTGGATATGGACATTGAAGAAGACATAACGTCACAGCCCTCCATTCTGTATGAGAGAGCTGAGTTATTTGGTCACACAACAGCAGAACAATTGAAAGCTAGGTCCAATAAAGACATGGATTCAGGCAGTGACGCTAAAATGGACAGTGCAACTACCAACAACACTGTGAACGATGAAAGTTGTATCCTATTAGTGGTTATGCTTTTTCTTCTTCTAATACAAGTACTATCCTTGAAGCATTTATGGGCAATTGTGCAGATTGATTTGCCATTATCACTATAAAAAAATTATTATAATTTTCTGTCTTCTGAGAAATGGTGAATGATAGATAGTTCTTGTGTAAATGGAACATCATTATCTTGTTTTTGAAAATTCTTAACTCTTTTTGCTTCTTACTTTTTTTTTCCCTAATTGGGGTCGTAGCTCTAACAGGAGTGAAAAAAGCTCAAAATGCTCACGTTGAGAAGCAACCATATGTTCGTGTAATTTTTAACTCTTTGACAAGGTTGGCGTAGAAAGAAAGCACTCTGCTACAATATATGATTTCACAATACATGTTTCGAAAAGGCATATATATACCAATTTTAAAAAAGAAATTAAAAGAATGATTCATTTAGGGATGCTTTGCATACAAAAGCTTATAGAGAATGACTTGTTTCTACTATACTGCAGAGAAAGCAAAAGGAAGCTGATGGAACTCATGAAGCAGTGGTCTCAGTGGCAGGCGGAGAACCAGCTTTCATCAAGTGTAATAGTCTTTCTGCTTTATCCTAATTGTATCATGAAGCTCCATATATCTTGACGATTATTTGTAATTTTTGAAGATAAGTTTTTAAGCCTAATTGATTTATAAAATTCCAAACAATCATCAAATGCAGGAGCTACATTTCAATCACTAAAATTGTTGGGTGAACAAAATGCACTGCATAAATACCCAAGTGAATAATCTCTTTGAATATTCTCCTTTTTTTTTATGGAGTTCACTGTTTTGCTTCCTGACACTGCCATTTTCGTCATTTCTAGAAGAATCATGAATATGGTTTATCCAGATATGACAACTAAGGAAGCTTTTTTTTTCTTATGGTTAAAGTTTTGAGAAGAATCAAAGTTTCAGAGAATCAATACCCTCGTTTGTGGTCATGTATAATATTGTAGACTCAGCACGGAATGCTTGATTCTTATATAATTAGTTTTCTTGCTCATCTCTTAGCAGGCAACTGTAGACGCATCCTTAGAAGATGGTGAAGAGACATATTTTCCAGCAGTATATGTTGGCTCTAAGAAGTCGAATGCATTGGTAAATACAGATAAATCTTTCATAAATGTACATATATTTTGTCAGCACAAGTGTATATGATTTATTTTTTGTTGCTTCATAAATGTTACTATGTTTTATTATTACAAGTGAATATGATCTATTATTAGTTGCATGACTTGGTTATACAGAATGGTCCGCCTAGCTATATCCCTACATAAAGTTCAATGATGATATAAAGTCCATATAACCATCTCCAAATGGTTGGGACTGAGTTTATTGTTGTAGTTTTAGATGTATTTGACTTGATACTTTGTGCTCTGTGTTTCAGTTTGGAACTGCCGGATAAGGTATGACTTGAGTGAATTATGATTTATCTATTTTTTTCATTTTGGCTTTTATTATTGTGATTCGTGAACAACATTTCCATCTGAAATAACATCCTCATTTTTCTTTACTATTTCTCCAACTTTCTTATTATCCTCCTAGTCATTATTTAAAGTTTAGAAAACTTTCTTTCTTCTTTTGCATGGAAGACTTTTTGGATAGATAACCAAGCAAGACAAGAGGTGGATAAAAAGAAAGTGCTATTCGAAGCTGAAGTTCCTTTCTATGACAGGGTGTATACTTTTGGCTCAAAGATAGTTGATGGTTCAAGTGATGGAGGGTACAAACTTTATCTCCTTAATAGAGTTGTTGTAAAGATCTAGAGTTTCTACTATCTCTGTTGTTCTTTATTATTAAAATGCCTTTATGCATTGTTAGCTGTAAAAATCATATATATATGTATGCATATATACATACACACACTTTTACTTCAATATGTTTTTAAAATTTTTGAAATGTGCCAACTTGAGATGTTTGTAAGTTGATATAATTGTCATATCTAACTTCTCTTCCTTCTCTACTTTAAAATTGCATGTCTATTTTATATTCAGAAACTTCTTAGTACAACATTCCATCAGATACTTCTTTTAACTTTGCATTGTCTTCTGCTTTCCAACTATCTTTTGATAAGTTACAAGATGCATAGCTTTTCCATGCTATTTGTAGGATTGAGACTTCAGAAGCTTCTCGATGTTTCAATTGTGGCTCGTATAGCCACTCGCTTAAGGAATGTCCAAAGCCACGTGATCATGTTGCAATTTTCAATGCTCGCAAGATGCATAGTAGTTCAAGACGAAATCCAACTGACCGTGCACAAGCTCGGTATCATCAGAAAATTCCTGGCAAATTTGATGACTTGCAAGCAGGAGTTCTTGGGCCTGAAACACGAGAATGCTTGGGGATTGGGGTAATAGTCAAGTCTTTTTATGATATTGTTGGTTAACTGTGGCATTTTATTGTTTCAACTTTCAACATATCTCTTGGTTGTGTTGATGTACTCTTGTTTGTGCCAAGGTACTAATGGCATTCTGTTCATTGATTTTTGGCTGTTTAAGCAACCTTAGTTTGCCATTAGGTTTTTCTAACTGTTGGTTCTCCTGTCTTATACATATAGATGATGAATGAATCATTAATCTGCGTAAGACTATGTCTACTTGGGTGGAGCGATAAGGGGAAAGAAAAGGACAATGGTGAGGAAGAGAAGAGGGCAAAAGGGATAAGGGAGATAACTACTTTTTTTGTCACTTGAAAAGCTTCTATCATTCTCAAGAAATAATACATTGTTAATCAATCTGTTCACTACTTTTCTTCTTTTCCTCCTCTCTTTCATCCACTTTTGAACCAAACCAAACCAAAAGTGAGGAAAGGAATCCCAAATTGCTCCCTTCCTCTCTTCTACTTTTCCATTTTCTACCCTACTAGGCATGGGAATCTGTTTGGTTTCCTCCCTTTCTCTTTATTTTGGCTCCCTTTTCATCAAGTAGACATGCCATAAAGAAGATGATATGAAATTGTCTTTTAGTACGTCAATGATTCTATGTAATTTGTTGCTTTTATTCCAAGGTTCACATGCGCAACATTTTTTTTTCCCAAACAAATTTTAAAAAAAAATTAAAGCTTCAGTGATGTGCTGTCTTCATAATGTGTCATGAGTACAGTATAAGTTTGATTTCTTCTGTTGTCTTTATTATTCATAGTTAAAGTTTTACTGCAATTTGAACATATGCTTCTTTTATTGTCATTCAATCATACCGGTGAACTCTCTATATTACAAAAGCTCTTGTGTGCTTATTTCCATGCGGTGGTCTTCATTGCCTTATATCCATTGATTTTATACAGGAATATGATCCACCACCTTGGTTTCATCGGATGCGTGCAATTGGATACCCTCCTGGATACTTAGGTAAATATTCTAGGATGCAATTTATATGAGGGCGAATTGATTTTGCTTGTTTATATCCATTGTGGCCTGTGATACTTGATACTGAAACAGAACATTTGTTATAAAAAGGAGAGGACTTATTAGTATAATCATATTGATATATTTTGTAGCCCACAATGAATGTTCATACAAAATTGAAAATACCTAAAATACAAAAGAACGTATTATGAGAAAGCGAAAGAGTCGATGCTTCTTTGTGGGTGAGGAAAGATTATAGATACCTGCTTGAGAGCTTACAAACCTGTAATCTGATACTATTTTTGTGCATGCTTTTAGCCTATGAATTTCTTCTTCTTTGCCTTACATGAATGCTGGTGCAATTTTATTCCAAAAGATGATGACGACGAGAACCAGCCTTCTGGAATCACCATCTTTGATGACGAGGAGATGAAGGAAAAGTATGAAGAAGGAGAACTTCCAGAAGAAGGAGAACTTCCAGAACGGAGTGAACCTGAGCCTCCACAGAAAAAGATGACCGTGGCCTTTCCTGGCATAAATGCACCTATTCCAGATAATGCTGATCCCAATCTTTGGGCTACTCCACTCGCTGGCTGGGGTTCCAACTCATTGAAAAGTCGAGTCCATCGATCCAACCATTCTTACCACCATGAGCAAAGGTGGTCTTCGGATGTACAGGATGACAGCATGCTCAACTTAGATCATAGGCTCCCTTCCTCATACGGAGGTTATTCACCAAGGTATAGTCCTTACGATCACAACTCTAGACGAAGGAGCCCAAAGTCAGGGAGGTCAGTATCTGAGAGAGGGTGGAGGAGCCCCTCGTCTCATGAAAATTCAACAGCCAACACTAGGAGTCATGAGCATTTGAGCAATGAGAACTCGAGCAATTAGAACTCAGACTTTTCCTCACAAGAGTGGCATGAGGAGGAGCATCATCACCACCACCATCTTAAGAGGTGAATTGTTAGACATTTTTATTCTTATCATCCATCGACACTAGCTGACCTCACTTGGTAGAATAAGACTTTTTATTATGCTATCATCCATTAGCACACTCAAGAATGAGCATTTCCATCTTATTTGTATGAATAGTATGGTGTTAATTATAATAGTAATAAAATTTTGCTAATATTAGCAGGCTATCGTGAAGCCCTTGTCGATTCTGATGCAATACTCTTGTTCTAATGCCTGTTAAACAGCCATATAACCATCTGTGATTTGGTTAAATTATGCTGTTCCTTATTTAGTTATCATATCATGTGATTCTTTGCTAATATGTTCATTTCCTTATTAATCATATGTTCTAACCTTGCGTAGATAGGATAACGTTTTCCCAAAACTCTACAATGGTATATTTTTTCATTAATTAACAGTGTTCGTTTTGTAACTTTCTTCTAAACTTCCTTTTGCTTTGCAATACCACTCTCAAGACAAACACGAGTAGTTTCTGGTGAAAGTATAGTGTTTAATAATAATAAATGTGGTGCAATAGAACATCAGAAGA
>JAGFNQ010007993.1:0-155308 GCA_024364735.1 Boesenbergia rotunda
TGTTATTTCATAGGGTATCCCAAGGAAACGAAAGGATACTACTTCTACATTCCTAGTCAGCACAAAGTGTTTGTTGCTAAGACTGGAGTATTTCTAGAAAGGGACTTTGTTTCTAGAAAGACTAGTGGGAGTACGTTCAGTCTTGAAGAAGTTCAAGACATGGACAATAGCACTGAAGCCTTGATGGAAGTTGAACAGGAACCACAAAGTGTGGTGGTTGATGAGGTTGTTGCACAAGAAGCTGTGGAACAACAACCTGTTCATGTAGACCTACCTCTTCGCAGGTCTGATAGGGTACGTCGTCAGCCTGAGAGATACTCATTTCTCTTGTCTGACCATGATGACGTTATGCTCGTTGAGAACGAGCCTACCTCCTATCAGGAAGCTGTGATGAGCCCAGATTCTGAGAAATGGCTAGAGGCCATGAGATCCGAGATGGATTCCATGTACACCAACCAAGTATGGACTTTGGTTGATCCACCTGAAGGGGTCAAACCCATTGGGTGTAAGTGGGTCTTTAAGAGAAAGACTGACATGGATGGACTTGTACATACCTATAAGGGTAGACTAGTAGCTAAAGGTTTCAAGCAAATTCATGGTATTGACTATGATGAAACTTTTTCTCCAGTCGCGATGTTCAAGTCCATTAGGATCTTGCTTGCTATTGCAGCATACCACGATTATGAGATCTGGCAGATGGACATCAAAACTGTGTTTCTGAATGGAAACCTCCTCGAGGAAGTGTACATGACACAACCTGAGGGTTTTGTAGATCTAAAGCATACTGGTAGAGTATGCAAGCTGCATAAGTCCCTTTATGGACTAAAGCAAGCTTCTCGAAGCTGGAATCTTCGATTCGATGATGCAATCAAACAGTTTGGTTTCATCAAGAATGAAGATGAACCTTGTGTCTACAAAAGGGTTAGTGGGAGCACAGTTGTCTTCCTTGTTTTGTATATAGATGACATACTACTCATTGGGAATGACATTCCTTCACTACAGTCTGTGAAGACTTGGTTGGGGAATTCCTTCTCAATGAAAGACTTAGGTGAAGCAGCCTATATTCTAGGCATAAAGATCTATAGAGATAGATCTAAGAGATTGCTTGGCCTAAGTCAGAGTACATACATTGATACCGTTTTGCAACGGTTTGCCATGCAGAATTCCAAGAAGGGAAATCTGCCAGTGTCACATGGCGTGAGTCTTTCAAAGACTCTTCTAGAGAGGAGAGAGACCGCATGAGCAAGATCCCTTATGCCTTAGCCATAGGATCTATCATGTACGCCATGTTATGTACTCGTCCTGATGTCTCGTATGCTTTGAGCATGACGAGCAGATACCAGTCAGATCCAGGTGAACGTCACTGGATAGCAGTCAAGAATATTCTTAAGTACTTGAGAAGGACTAAAGAATATTTCTTGATATTTGGAGGCGAAGAGGAGCTAACTGTAAAAGGTTACAGTGATGCAAGCTTCCAAACTGACCAGGATGACTACAGATCGCAGTCAGGGTTCGTGTTTTGCTTAAATGGTGGCACTGTCAGCTGGAAGAGTTCAAAGCAGGATACAGTTGCTGATTCTACAATAGAAGCTGAGTACATTCCTGCATCTGAGGCAGCAAAGGAGGCAGTTTGGATCCGCAAGTTCATTACTGAGCTTGGAGTGGTTCCTAGCATAGCCGACCCAGTACAGCTCTATTGTGACAACAATGGAGCTATTGCGCAGGCTAAGGAACCTCGATCACACCAGCGGACCAAACACATACTACGGCGTTTCCATCTCATTCGAGAGATCATCGATCGAGGAGATGTGAAGATATGCAGAGTACCCACAGAGGCTAACATTGCAGATCCCTTGACCAAGGCTTTGGCACAGACCAAGCATGATGGTCACACTAGGTCATTGGGTATTAGATACTACAGTGATTGGCACTAGTTCTAGTGGGAGATTGTTAGTGAGAGCCCTAGAGCCAATCATGTGATGGTTGTTGTATGGACTCATTGTATCATATTTCATATATATATATAAAGGCATTTGATTATGGTTATTATACTTACTTGTATTGGTGCCAAATAACTAAGTGTAATAACGTCCTTGGTAGTAGGTTCATATCTATATCAATCGATTGGTTGAATCGATAGTGAGATGATATAGAGAACACTACTCTTAATTATTCCTAGTCAAGTATTAACATTCAGGGACAATGTTAATGCATAGAGACTAGCATGTAGGTCAACACGATGACTTGATCTCACAAGTCATGGATATGAGATATCAAGTTGACACATGAGTATGCATTGGAGAATGTATACTGAATGACCCACCATGAGAAAGTATCATGGATCATTATATGAGTGTCATATACTTTCTCATGTGACTATTAGTATGACTATTAGTCCTTAGACCTGAAGTCACCATAGTTCCCTACATAAGGAGTTATGTACTTTGGTTTCGTCAAACGTCACCCGTAATTGGGTGGACTATAAAGGCGATTACTGGGTATGTAACAAATTATGCGGAGGGATGTGAGTGATGTAGATGGGATCTATCCCTCCTATATGACGGGAGAGATATCATAGTCTTGATAGAGTGAGATCACTAAGTGCATGGCCATGCTCAAATAAGGCAATATGAGATATTGAGCTTATTTGATTATAGTTAGTCTACTTGGAGTTCAAGACACATAGATTGATTGGAGGATGACACGGTCTATGCTTCATAGAAGATCAATCTAGATATCGACGATAGAAGGACATTGTCACATATTATGAAAGTCATAATTAGTAGTCACATTGGTGATGTTGGATCTCAACATTCTTGTAACTTGGGTAGCAATGATGTGTTGCTAGATACCGCTCATTGCTTATGTTTCTAAGAGGTTAGAAGCATTGCCAACGTTACAAGAACCTATAGGGTCACACGCAAAGAACAAATAGATGGAGAAAAATTAAAGTCAAGTTTGACTTGGCTAAATATGGAAAGTCCATAAAAGGCAAGTTTGACTTGACCCAAATCCAAATCAAGTTTGACTTGACTTGGTTCCACTTCAAGTTAGACTTGACATGGGAGAAGAAATTGAGTCAAGTTTGACTTGACTAAATATGGAAAGTCCATAAAAGGCAAGTTTGACTTGACCCAAATCCAAATCAAGTTTGACTTGACTTGGTTCCACTTCAAGTTAGACTTGACATGGGAGAAGAAATGGAGTCAAGTTTGACTTGACTAAATATGGAAAGTCCATAAAAGGCAAGTTTGACTTGACCAAAAGGCCACCTCACCTTGACTTGACCAAGTGATGACTTGGCTTGGTATTTGACCAATGATGATGCTCCACATCATCTCCAAAGGTTGTAAACCCCCCATTTGAATTTGAATTCAAATTGAAAGGGGGTTATGGCAGGCCACTTAATGGCCATTATGGCCGGCCACTTAATGGCCATTAATGGCCATTATGTGGCCGGCCACAATGAGAGAACAAAACAAGGTTTTGTTCCATTTTTCTCATTGTGTGTCTTCTCTTCTTCCTCCTCCAAGTGTTGGTGCTCTTCTTCTCCTTCTCCTCTTGGCCGAACCCTTGAAAGGTGCTAGCACACCTAAAGGGTTTCCTCCATCCACTTTGTTCGCGTGGATACTTCTAGAGGGACGGCACTTGACGTCCTAGAGATCCGACATCCAAAAGGAACGAGCGGGATTAAGCGGGGCACGCACCAAAGGTAAAATGGTTTATCCCTCTTTAGATCTAGGAGTAGATCGAGTTTTGAGCATGAAATGAATACGTGATTTTTGTTTCGGAATTTTTCTTCGCACGAGATCCATGGCTTTGGGTTCTCGGGGTTTCCGCGACGCGAAAAGCCGGTTTTCGCGGCCCGAAAAACCCAACAATTCACACTATTAAGGATTTTCAGCTAGACTATGTTCAAACCAAAGTGTTCATTGACAACATAAGCTCGATCAATCTTACAAAAAACCCTATTCATCACTCCCGAACCAAACACATTGAAGTAAAACATCATTTTGTTAGGGATCACGTAGCCCGGGGTGAAATCGTACTTATACATGTGGACTCGAAATCTAATCTAGCTGACATCTTTACCAAACCCTTACCTGAGTCCGAGTTCAGCTTACTAAGAAGGCAGCTAGGGTTGTGCTTAGTATAATAGGACTATTATCATTTATGTTTTCAAAATTTTTTCAAAACTAGTATTTCATATCTTTCAAAAAATCATTTTTCTTATTAAGTCTTGAATTTTAAAATTCTTTTTCCGACTTAGATTTTTCGAAAAATTACCCCCTTAAAAACTAGGGTTTTCTACGCAATGGATTTAGCCTAGGATTTAACCCTAGAATTGCATGCTCCTATAGAACTAGAAGCCAGCATCTCACAAGCACAGTAGGACACTTTGATTGATAACCTAGACATGGTTGAGATGCTTAGGTCTTTGCCTTAACTCAAGATGCTTTAAGTCAGTGCATCAAGAGCATTTGGGGCGATATTGTAACGCCCGCTTTTTTTTTTTTCCTAAAGCGGCGTTACGCTGACATACTTAAGGCATGTAACATCATACTGCAGCGGAATAACTTAAACATTACATATACATGCCCCTACTACCATCCCTAATATAATGACATGGAACTTCACATATGAACATCATGCTTAATCATCATATCATAACATGCTTAACATCATACCATAAGGTTCATATCATATCATACTGGACATCTTATCATAAAGTTCCATAAGTCACTATTCGAGCATATAGGTAGCAAAATGAAGTTCTTAGCATAAACGGTTAATACATTCGATTTCATGGGCCAAGTCACCAACACACACATACTTCAGGTCCTCCTGCTGCTTCCTCGTTATCCCCTTGCATGATCTGCGGTATAAGGAAAGAAGACTATAAGTACACAGGCTTAGTAAGACTCTTTCTTACTCACTAAAACATTCGTCATACATAAACTTTAACATACTTGATGCTCTACTTAAAACATAACATCTTAGATCACTTTAGCATGGCATGCACATAAACATGGTAAACATTTTAAGCATGGCATAATTCATGGCATACATCATAAACATAGTAGCATGACATCTTTCATGGCATAAATCATAAACATAGTAGCATGACATCTTTCATGGCATAAATCATAAACATAGTAGCATGGCATTCTTCATGGCATAAATCGTAAACATAGTAGCATGACATCTTTCATGGCATAAATCATAAACATAGTAGCATGGCATCTTTCATTGCATAAATCATAAACATAGTAGCATGACATCTTTCATGGCATAAATCATAAACATAGTAGTATGGCATTCTTCATGGCATAAATCGTTCATTCTCATGCATACTTCTTAACATGAAACGTAAGCATAAAATCTTATCATCATAGCATAATGCATAACATGAATGGATGCATGAGTGGAATGCATATACATATATGGATGCTTAGTTTAAAATCATACTTTTCATGAACATACTTTTCATAAACATACTTTTCATAAACATAATTTTCCATAATGAATGCATGGGCAATGCATATATATCATAAGGATGCTTAATCTTTTAAAACATACTTTTCCTTTCTTAAACATAATCATCATAACATCATTTGGGCCCTGGCTTGTAGCACATACATATATCATAAGCGCGCATCTCTAAGTAAATACGAGGTAGCTAGCCTCGACCTACTAGGGTAAGGACAGCATGGTCGGTAGTCCCCGAACCGAGGCGTTCTTAAGGTGCCCATCCCTGTTGCACAGCTACGGTAGTGCCAGAACCGTGGACAGCATAGTCGGTAGTCCAGAACCGGGGCGTTCTTAAGGTGCCCATCCCTTGGACCCATACTTCGGTCCGGTACAAGCCCATACATAAAGTAAAATATTTTTCATGCTTCATCATTCATAAGCCATTCATGGATACTTATCATAACATAACTTGTTACGGCTCGCCGTCTACAGGCCCATTTACCGGTCCTCTCGACGTCGTACCGTCGACCATCGACCGTGCCGTTTTATCATTCATAGCATAACTTGTTACGGCTCGGCCCGTCTACCGGCCCATTTACCGGTCCTCACGACCGTCGTACCGTCGACCATCGACCGTGCCGTTTTATCATATTTATGCCTTAAAGGCATAAGCATCATTCTTTCATTCATCATACTTGTCATTCATCATTTTCATTCTTAGACATGGTGTATGTACGCATCATTCATAGAGCATGGCATACATTCGTATACATGGCATATCATTCATAACATGGCATATCATTCATAACCATGGCATATCATTCATAAACATGACATAACATCTGTAAACATGGCATATCATTCATAACATGGCATATCATGCATAACCATGGCATATCATTCATAATCATGGCATATCATTCGTAAACATAGCATATCATTCATAACATGACATATCATTCGTAAACATGGCATATCATTCATAAACATGGCATATCATTCATAACATGGCATATCATTCATAACATAGCATATCATCCATAAACATAGCATATCATTCACAACATGACATATCATTCATAACATAGCATATCATCCATAAACATGGCACATCATGCATAACATGGCATATCATTCATAAACCTAAATCACATCTTACCATAGGGCAATTGGGACCCTTACTTGGAATAAATCTTAACTCTTATCCTATTAACCCTTATTGGCCGAAACTTATGGAGTCCCATGGCCATGTGGAAATTCACACAATCACCATCCATCATCCTTATATCATGGCAACACATAAACATAAGTTGAAGTTAAAGACTCAACCCTAACCCTTGGGTCCTTGGGGTTGGCCGAACCATCTGAGGCCTATAGGGTGTTCCAAAAATTCCTAAAATTTATACTTAACTTCTAAAAATCATCAGGGAACCTTAAATATCATTATCATGATTTTTAACATAATTATAGACATTTAAATCATGGTGGCTGAAACCCATAAACATAGGGACCTTGGTTTTGTCCCTTTCATGTTGGCCGAAACCCTAGAGTGTCCTAGGGTACTCCAAAAATTCCCAAAAATTTCACTTAACTTCTAAACATCATAAGAGAACATCAAGTAACATTATCATGATTTTTAACATATTTTTAGACATTTAAAACATGGTGGCCGAAACCCTTGAACTTAAGGTTCTGGGTTTTGCTTCTTTCATGTTGGCCGAAACATATGGGGCCTCTAGGGTATCCCAAAAATTCCAAAAAATTATACTTAGTATCTAAACATCATAAGGGAATGTTAAATAACATTATCATGATTTTTAACATATTTTTAGACATTTAAAACATGGTGGCCGAAACCCTTGAACTTAAGGTTCTGGGTTTTGCTTCTTTCATGTTGGCCGAAACATATGGGGCCTCTAGGGTATCCCAAAAATTCCCAAAAATTATACTTAATGTCTAAACATCATAAGGGAACACTAAACAACATTATCATGATTTATAAAATAATTATGGACCTTTAAAACATGCTGGCTGAAACCTTTGAACATAGGAACCTTGATTTTGTTTCTCTTCAACATTAAATCCGAAACTAACCCATATATCATGCCAAAAATCATGGAAATCATAGGTAACTATTATACCACAGGTGAGGGAGTCTTACCTTAGATTTCTTGATTTTTAGACCTTGGATGGAAAGAAGAAAGAAGACTTGACCACACCTAGCCCTTAGAACCTTGAGAAGACCTTAGATCTTGGAGAAGGAGACCTTTTGTGGAGTTTTCTCAAGGGAGAATTCCTCCTTGTGTGCTCGGCAAGAATGGAGAAGGAAGAGAGGAGCAAATGCAATTGATGGCATGAAGAATGAAACTCCCAAACCCCCTTATTAATCAACCATTAAGGTGGTGAATGAAGAGTTTTCCATGGCCCTTCATCTTCTTCTACCATTTAACCACCATTCACTTCCTTTCCTCACAAGAATTCCTTGCTAGGTGAGTTGGTTAAGCATTCATTGTTGTCCAAGAGGTCCAAGGTTCAATCCTTGGCCCATGCACCTTTATTTTTATTTTATTTTATTTAATCCTTTTTCTTATTTTCGAAAATTTCCCTTTTATTTCGAAAATTCTCCAAAAATCACCCATAATTATGCCAATATTCCCAAATAAAATCCTTTTATATTTATATAAATTTTACCCAATTAATACCCATTTTTGGAGCCCATTTAAGGCCCATTAGTACCTAATTCCTCAAATTAAATAGGAAAATTAAACTAATACTTACCCATAATCATGCTAATATGTCTAATTAAATCCTATTTATCTTTATACTAATTTTCACCTAAAATCCACCGATAATTATGGTACTAGCAAGCCCATATAAGGCCCATTAGTGCCCTTTTTCCCAATTTAAATGGGAAAACATGGATTTTCTAGGCCAAAGTTTGTATTATTACCTCTAGGTCCTTCGGAAAATTATCTAGACATGCTTAATATTTTAATAAAATATTAAGAGAATTTTCCGGGTCGTTACAATCCCCCATACCTCGTGAAAGTTCGTCCTCGAACTTAGAATAACTCCGGGTACTTGCGCCTCATTTCGTCCTCGCGTTCCCAGGTAGCTTCCTCGAACCGCTGGCTTTGCCATAAGACCTTAACCAAGGGTACCTCCTTACTCCTCAGCTTCTTGACCTCTCTATCCAAAATCCGAATGGGTCTGCTCTCATAACTCAGGTCCTCTTGTATTTGCACTGTCTGCGGCTCGATCACTTGGTCTGTATTCGGGATACGCTTTTTAAGCAGGGTCACATGGAATACGTTATGGGTAGCTGACATCCCTGGAGGCAGCTCCAGCTCGTATGCCACCTTACCAACTCTTTTCAAAATCAGGTACGGCCCCACATAACGCGGACTTAGCTTTCCTTTCCTCCCAAATCTTGTCACCCCTTTCATAGGTGCCACTTTCAGAAACGCCCAATCTCCAACATTAAACTCCAGGGGTCTACGTCGAACATCGGCATATCTCTTCCGCCGGCTCTGAGCAGTTTCTATCCGTTGTCGGATGTTCTGTATAGCTCGGGTGGTGCTGTTGATGATATCCGTTGTGAGCCCCATCTCCCTCTTTTCACCACCCTCATACCAACAGATCGGAGTCCTACATCTCCTCTTCATACCGGACCACCAGAACTTCTCTTTCAGATCCTGATACCTCTTGGTGGATCCTGGATGCATCGAATAAGGGGTTCTGTGAGCCTCTGCCAGTATCTCCTTTCAAAGCTCCGGATCATTAGGGATACATAGACGATCCCTAAGGTAGAGTACTCCCCCTTTGGCGATACGAAAACCATCACCCTTTCCCTCTAGGATCTCCTGTTTGATTCTCTGAAGGCTAGGATTACCATCTTGTTTGTCCAATCTCTTCCGTGTTTTGAGAGTCGATAAGAATTTCCCGGTTCTTTTCCCTGACTCTCCGATAAATTCAAACATAGGATCTGCCCCGGGTCGAAAGATCCCCTTTTGCTTACGGCACTCGATAGAAGCACCGTATTTGCTTAGAAAATTCATCCCCATTATAACATTGTAATCCCGCATGTCGAGTATTATCAGATCGCAGTAGAGTTCTCTTTCTGCGATTCCGACTAGCACAACACGCAGTACGTGAGGGATGTCATTATTTCTCCCGAAGGCAGGTCGTTAAGAACTTACAGTCCAAAACATGTGGGGACGTATCTATCTCCTTAGTGTAAAATTTAATATTAATAATTAGTATGAAAATATAGTGGACCCCTAACCCTATATGCTAACATAGGTGAGAGTTTTATAATCTAATGTATGTAGGCTATCATATACTTCCCTACATGAGACTATATTATAGGTTATACATAATATCATAAATTATAGTTATTTATCATATAAATTATGGGTATAATACCTATAATTGCTTATGGAATAATATGTCAAGGTGATAACTTATAGGTTGAGATGATACATGTCAACCTGTATGTAGGCTCATATTAAGAACCTATATGATAGGTGAATTTTGATAATACTTATATGATAAGGAATTAGTATAGTTATATTTATAATAATCTTATATTAGTACACACTCTCATATTATTATCATATGCTTTATATAATATAATATAATTATATTATATGATGGGTAACTCATATAATGTACAGGTTATATAACCTTATGTTAATACTAGGTTCACCTTACTTACTAATATTATGATGGTGCTCAGTTAATACCATGTTTAGGAACATAAGGTTTGAGTCCCACTTATGACTAAGTGTATTATGACTAACTTAGACCTAATATATAAGGCAGAATACTTATATATGATTGTCTTATGATGTGACTTAAAATAAGTTATGATATAAGGTATGTTGAGCATCAGGTCGGCTGATGAAGTAGTCTCATTAATTCTATTACTCTGTCTTCTAGTCATACTTCCCTTCACCAAAGACAAATATGGCCAATAACAGTTTCTTTTTCTTCTACCCCTATATTATGCTAATATTTAATCCCTAAAATAAAATAAAATACCAAAATATATATCGTTCATAGGTACTTATCTTAAAGTACCTTTCATCATATAACATTATTCATACTTGCATATTCTAGAGTCATAGGTATCATCATTCTAGAATCATAATAGAACATAAAATACACATAAAGGTACTTACTTGGAAGCGGCAGGAAGAGGGCTTGATGTGTGTGTAGTGAGATGGTTACTGCTCTGATACCAACCTGTAACGCCCGCTTTTTTTTTTCCTAAAGCGGCGTTACGCTGACATACTTAAGGCATGTAACATCATACTGCAGCGGAATAACTTAAACATTACATATACATGCCCCTACTACCATCCCTAATATAATGACATGGAACTTCACATATGAACATCATGCTTAATCATCATATCATAACATGCTTAACATCATACCATAAGGTTCATATCATATCATACTGGACATCTTATCATAAAGTTCCATAAGTCACTATTCGAGCATATAGGTAGCAAAATGAAGTTCTTAGCATAAACGGTTAACACATTCGATTTCATGGGCCAAGTCACCAACACACACATACTTCAGGCCCTCCTGCTGCTTCCTCGTTATCCCCTTGCATGATCTGCGGTATAAGGAAAGAAGACTATAAGCACACAGGCTTAGTAAGACTCTTTCCTACTCACTAAAACATTCGTCATACATAAACTTTAACATACTTGATGCTCTACTTAAAACAGAACATCTTAGATCACTTTAGCATGACATACACATAAACATGGTAAACATTTTAAGCATGGCATAATTCATGGCATACATCATAAACATAGTAGCATGACATTCTTCATGGCATAAATCGTAAACATAGTAGCATGGCATCTTTCATGGCATAAATCATAAACATAGTAGCATGGCATCTTTCATGGCATAAATCATAAACATAGTAGCATGGCATTCTTCATAGCATAAATCGTAAACATAGTAGCATGACATCTTTCATGGCATAAATCATAAACATAGTAGCATGGCATCTTTCATGGCATAAATCATAAATATAGTAGCATGGCATTCTTCATGGCATAAATCGTTCATTCTCATGCATACTTCTTAACATGAAACGTAAGCATAAAATCTTATCATCATAGCATAATGCATAACATGAATGGATGCATGAGTGGAATGCATATACATATATGGATGCTTAGTTTAAAATCATACTTTTCATGAACATACTTTTCATAAACATACTTTTCCATAATGAATGCATGGGCAATGCATATATATCATAAGGATGCTTAATCTTTTAAAACATACTTTTCCTTTCTTAAACATAATCATCATAAAATCATTTGGGCCCTGGCTTGTACCACATACATACATCATAAGCGCGCATCCCTAAGTAAATACGAGGTAGCTAGCCTCGACCTACTAGGGTAAGGACAGCATAGTCGGTAGTCCCCGAACCGAGGCGTTCATAAGGTGCCCATCCCTGTTGCACAGCTACGGTAGTGCCAGAACCGTAGACAGCATAGTCGGTAGTCCAGAACCGGGGCGTTCTTAAGGTGCCCATCCCTTGGACCCATACTTCGGTCCGGTACAGGCCCATACATAAAGTAAAATACTTTTCATGTTTCATCATTCATAAGCCATTCATGGCATACTTATCATAACATAACTTGTTACGGCTCGGCCCGTCTACCGGCCCATTTACCGGTCCTCTCGACCGTCGTACCGTCGACCATCGACCGTGCCATTTTATCATTCATAGCATAACTTGTTACGGCTCGGCCCGTCTACCGGCCCATTTACCGGTCCTCACGACCGTCGTACCGTCGACCATCGACCGTGCCGTTTTATCATATTTATGCCTTAAAGGCATAAGCATCATTCTTTCATTCATCATACTTGTCATTCATCATTTTCATTCTTAGACATGGTGTATGTACGCATCATTCATAGAGCATGGCATACATTCGTATACATGGCATATCATTCATAACATGGCATATCATTCATAACCATGGCATATCATTCATAAACATGACATAACATCCGTAAACATGGCATATCATTCATAACATGGCATATCATTCATAACATGGCATATCATGCATAACCATGGCATATCATTCATAATCATGGCATATCATTCGTAAACATAGCATATCATTCATAACATGGCATATCATTCGTAAACATGGCATATCATTCATAAACATGGCATATCATTCATAACATGGCATATCATTCATAACATAGCATATCATCCATAAACATGGCATATCATTCACAACATGACATATCATTAATAACATAGCATATCATCCATAAACATGGCACATCATGCATAACATGGCATATCATTCATAAACCTAAATCACATCTTACCATAGGGCAATTGGGACCCTTACTTGGAATAAATCTTAACTCTTATCCTATTAACCCTTATTGGCTGAAACTTATGGAGTCCCATGACCATGTGGAAATTCACACAATCACCATCCATCATCCTTATATCATGGCAACACATAAACATAAGTTGAAGTTAAAGACTCAACCCTAACCCTTGGGTCCTTGGGGTTGGCCGAACCATCTGAGGCCTATAGGGTGTTCCAAAAATTCCCAAAATTTATACTTAACTTCTAAAAATCATCAGGGAACCTTAAATAACATTATCATGATTTTTAACATAATTATAGACATTTAAATCATGGTGGCCGAAACCCATAAACATAGGGACCTTGGTTTTGTCCCTTTCATGTTGGCCGAAACCCTAGAGTGTCCTAGGGTACTCCAAAAATTCCCAAAAAATTCACTTAACTTCTAAACATCATAAGGGAACATCAAATAACATTATCATGATTTTTAACATATTTTTAGACATTTAAAACATGGTGTCCGAAACCCTTGAACTTAAGGTTCTGGGTTTTGCTTCTTTCATGTTGGCCGAAACATATGGGGCCTCTAGGGTATCCCAAAAATTCCGAAAAATTATACTTAGTATCTAAAAATCATAAGGGAACATTAAATAACATTATCATGATTTTTAACATATTTTTAGACATTTAAAACATGGTGGCCGAAACCCTTGAACTTAAGGTTCTGGGTTTTGCTTCTTTCATGTTGGCCGAAACATATGGGGCATCTAGGGTATCCCAAAAATTCTCAAAAATTATAATTAATGTCTAAACATCATAAGGGAACACTAAAAAACATTATCATGATTTTTAGAATAATTATGGACCTTTAAAATATGCTGGCCGAAACCTTTGAACATAGGAACCTTGATTTTGTTTCTCTTCAACATTAAATCCGAAACTAACCCATATATCATGCCAAAAATCATGGAAATCATAGGTAACTATTATACCACAGGTGAGGGAGTCTTACCTTAGATTTCTTGATTTTTAGACCTTGGATGGAAAGAAGAAAGAAGACTTGACCACACCTAGCCCTTAGAACCTTGAGAAGACCTTAGATCTTGGAGAAGGAGACCTTTTGTGGAGTTTTCTCAAGGGAGAATTCCTCCTTATGTGCTCGGCAAGAATGGAGAAGGAAGAGAGGAGCAAATGCAATTGATGGCATGAAGAATGAAACTCCCAAACCCCCTTATTAATCAACCATTAAGGTGGTGAATGAAGAGTTTTCCATGGCCCTTCATCTTCTTCTACCATTTAACCACCATTCACTTCCTTTCCTCACAAGAATTCCTTGCTAGGTGAGTTGGTTAAAGCATTCATTGTTGTCCAAGAGGTCCAAGGTTCAATCCTTGGCCCATGCACCTTTATTTTTATTTTATTTAATCCTTTTTCTTATTTTCGAAAATTTCCCTTTTATTTCGAAAATTCTCCAAAAATCACCCATAATTATGCCAATATTCCCAAATAAAATCCTTTTATATTTATATAAATTTTACCCAATTAATACCCATTTTTGGAGCCCATTTAAGGCCCATTAGTACCTAATTCCTCGAATTAAATAGGAAAATTAAACTAATACTTACCCATAATCATGCTAATATGTCTAATTAAATCCTATTTATCTTTATACTAATTTTCACCTAAAATCCACCGATAATTATGGTACTAGCAAGCCCATATAAGGCCCATTAGTGCCCTTTTTCCCAATTTAAATGGGAAAACATGGATTTTCTAGGCCAAAGTTTGTATTATTACCTCTAGGTCCTTCAGAAAATTATCTAGACATGCTTAATATTTTAATAAAATATTAAGAGAATTTTCCGGGTCGTTACAGATATATACATTTGATCAGCAATCAAGCTAAGTGTTCAAGCTTAGAAAATCTAACATGATCACTTAACTTGACTAACCCTCGTGAAAGCTATTGTTATATAACAGTTAGTAAGTAGCTAACTGAGTTAGATAGGACCCGATCAAATTTAATTTAGTGTGCTTGATTTATTTGTTGCTTGGACTCACTAGAATTGGTTCAAAATATGTTTATAATTTTATTGGCTCTGATTCGTAATTGTTTTTCAACCTGTATATTTTTTTTGATATATGGCAAAGGGGGAGAGTGAGTAAAAAAAAGTAGTAATGTTTTTTGAAAAAAGTAAAGTTAAATTTTCAAAAAGTTTTTTTTTTTGAAAGGTAATCTTGCAAAAATGTTTTAAGTGAAAAATTTCTTTTGCAAAAGTCTTAAAGTATAGGAATTTGTTTTCAAATTTTTAAGTGCACAATATTTCTCACAAAATATTTTTAAAGTGCAAATTTTCAAAATATTTTTAAAAGTGCACAATATTTTTAAATTTCAAAATATTTTTAAGTGCATAATATTTTTTAAGTACAAAATATTTTAAAGTGCACAATAATTTTTAAGTACAAAATATTTTTAAGTGGAAAATATTTTTCAAGTTTCTTAACTTGAAAAAGGTGTCTTAACTTTTTCAAACTTCAAAAGTTTTGCAAAAGTATACTTGGTCAAAATTCGCTTATCTTTATTTCACAAAAAAACATTAACTTTTTCCTCGAAAAGGATACACTTAATCTTTTTGAAAAATTGCATATCTTTGAAAGCTTCAGGGGGAGAATCTCTAATTCAGGGGGAGTTTAGTGCATGTTTTCCAAAAATAATTTCTTAGAGGAAAAACAAATATGAGTGTTTGAAATGCCTAATTTTTCATGTTTTAACTTAACTTTTGAACTAGGTTGCCATAAATCAAAAAGGGGGAGATTGTTGGTGCTAGAAGCACCAAGATCGAACCTGGGTTTTGATAATGGTAAAGGGTTCATAAGTTAAGGTTATATTATAATCTAATGAATTTGTTAAAGTGCGCAGGAACAGTCCTAGGTAAGCTAGGCACGAAGTCCTGATTCGGGGAATTGGGCAATAAGTCCTGGCCGAGGGTTAGGCATCGAAGACCTGACCCGAGGGTTGGGCAAAAAATCTTGGTCGTGGACTGGGCATGAAGTCCTAATCCGGATGATCGAGCAAAAGTCCAACCAGAGTAGCCGGTTGACAAAAGGTAAATTCTCCTCAGAGGAGTGGGCGAGGACGCATTTCCCGGAAGAAGGAACATTAGGCGTCAGTTCGACCTAGGGATCCATTTGGGAAACCCAAAGTCATAACCAAGATAGCGCAGGTTGTTAACTATACATAATTTATCTATTATTTGTGTTTTAGAACTAACCTTGGTTGCAAGAACAAAGGATGGAGTTCTCTGCATCCCAGGCGCTTGAGAGGGCTCAGGCGCCTGAGCATACAGGCGCCTGTATGGATACAGGCGCCCCAGAAGGGTGTCTCTAGCAGTCTGTGAAGCTGAGTCTCCACATCAGCAAGGGAGGCGCCCGTGAGCATACAGGCGCCCCAATCGTCCCAGGTGCCCTTGATGAAGGGATAAACGTTGGCCAAGTCTGTGGATGAGGATGGCGTAGATAGGCAGACGTGTCAGGTGCCCTGGACGGCTGTATATAAAGGTGTTCACTTGTAACGACCCGGCCCATTCGGCGGCCCATTTACCGGCCCTCACGACCGTCGTAACGTCGACTGTCGACCGTGCCATTGCCATACTAGGTCTTCTCACTTCCTGGGCAGTGGATTTTTGCCTTCCCAGGATTCGAACCCTAGACCCAGGCTTAAATCTAGTTCTTTATGAATCCTGAATACCAATTGAGCTATAGCTCAATTGGTATTCAGGATTCATAAAGAACTAGATTTAAGCCTGCGTCTAGGGTTCGAATCCTGGGAAGGCAAAAATCCACTGCCCAGGAAGTGGGAAGACCTAGTATGGTAACGACACGGTCGACGGTACGACGGTCGTGAGGGCCGATAATTGGGCCGCCAAATGGGCCGGGTCGTTACATCACTCCCTTGCTTCCAGACGACAATTCTTTCAAGGCAAATTCTCAAGCGCTCAGCTCCGATTTCTCCGTGCTCAAGTTTCATGCGCCAACGACGACCCGCTGCTCTGATCTTCGATTCTGTTTCCGGTCGTCAGTATTTGTTTTAATTGCTTAAATTCAATTTTGTATTCGTGGTTTAATTATTATAACCTTTTTTTGAAATATAGAATTGCCCAACGTAAATGGTCAAGGATCGTGGGCCTTGGAGTAGGAGCCGATCTAGACTCTGAACCAAGTAAAAGAAATTGTGTTAGCATTGTTTTAAATTTCTGCTGCGTAATATTCTTTTTATATCCAAAATGTTTTTATCGATATTCACCCCCCTCTATCGATTCTAAACGATCCTACAGTTAAATCACCTAACTGACCAAATTTTGTGTGACCCAACCTTAGGTGTTAGAACTAGATCATCCTATAGACACCTAAGTCGGATTGCCTTGATTTCTAAGATTGAACCTAAGTCAATAGAAGAAGTTTTACCTAACCCAGACTGGATTATGGCTATTCAAGAAGAACTAGCCTAATTTGAATGAAACCAAGTCTGGGACTTAGTACCAAAACCAGAATAGACACTATATGGGATTTTAGAAATAAGTTAGATGATAAAGGAGAAATAGTTAGAAATAAAGCTCGTTTAGTGGCTAAAGGGTTCAATCAAATTGAGGGATTAAATTATGATGAAACATATGCACCTGTAGCTAGACTTGAATCAATCGGAATGTTTTTAGCCTACACAGCCCATAAGGGATTTAAGTTGTATCAAATGGATGTTAAGTCTGCCTTTCTAAATGGATTTATAAAAGAAGAGGTTTATGTAAGTCAACCCCCTGGTTTTGAGGACTTTGACCATCCTAGCTATGTCTTTAAACTTAAAAGCCCCTATATGGACTAAAACAAGCACCTTGAGCCTGGTATGAATGATTGCCCACTTACTTAGTTTCTAAGGGGTTTAACCAAGGCCAAATTGACCCAACCTTATTTGTTTAAACCCTAGAAGATAATATATTTATAACTCAAATCTATGTGGATAATATTATTGGCTCAACTAACACAATTTTTTTAAAAGAATTTATAAAAGTAATGGAAACTGAATTTGAAATGAGTCTAGTAGGTGAGCTAACATTTTTCTTAGGACTCCAAATTAAACTAAGGATGGAAATTATATTCACCAATTTAAATATGCTAAAAAATTAATTAAAATAGATAGTGACCCAGAAGGAAAATCCGTAAACTTAAAGCACTTCAGAGTGCTATAGGTAGCTTACATTACCTTACTGCTAGTAGACCTGATATTTTATTTGCATTAGGTATTTGTGCTAGATACCTAACTTATGCTAAGGAGTCCCACTTAAGTGTTGCCATAAGAATATATAGCTATATTAAAGGTATCCAAAATGTAGGAATTTGCTATCGTAGAACTCTTAATTTTGACTTACTAGGTTACTCTAATTCAGATTATGCTGGGTGTAAATTAGATAGAGAAAGCACTAGTGGAAGTTGTCAAATGTTGGGTCATATCTTAGTTAGTTGGTGAAGTAGGAAGCAACACTGTGTTGCATTATCCACAACTAAAGCTGAATACATAACCCTAAGAGAATGTGTAGCCCAACTACTATGGATGATGCATACCCTTAAGGACTTCCAACTAACCTACACTAACACAAAGGTTTATATTGATAATATTAGCTCAATTAACCTTATGAAAAACTGAATACACCATTCTAGAACTAAACATATTGAAGTAAAATATTACTTTGTTAGGGATCATGTAGCTAGGGTAGAAATTGTACTTACACACATAGAGTCCAAATCTAATCTAGCTGATATTTTTACTAAACCACTACCTAAGTCTGAGTTTACTTCACTAGAAAGCAGCTAGAAATGTACTAAGTAGAATAGTTTTTTTAAAAAAAATAATTTTCTGCTTCATTAAAATCATTTTTTTTAAAATTGCTTTTCAAAAATTATTTTCTTTAACTGCTTGTTTACTTTTTCATACATAGACTCAAATCATGCTTGGACTCAAATGGGTGAATCAAATTGGTTCTAAAACTTAACTTTTTTTTTGCTTAGTTTATTCCTGTTACCTAACATTAATTTGTACTTATCATTATCTGCTTCACTTAAAATAGTTGTTTAGTGTTTATTGGTTGCTTAACATAAACTACTTTTTCAAATTTTACTTAGCATTTAAAGTTTGACTTAAAATATTTTTTTAAAATTTATTTAGCATTATTTACTTGCCTCACATATAATATTTTTTTTCAAAATTTACTTAGTGTTATTGACTTGCCTCACTTAAAATTTTTTCAAAATTTACATAACTTTACTTTCTCAAAACTTGTATAGTATGATTTATTTACATTTCAATAATTATTACGGGCTCCAATTGTTAGGATGTATAACTAAAGACTTGTCTTTTTCTATGGACATCTACATTTTGAAAGAGAATCACAACAACACAGTTACATGATTATATTAGTATATGCATAATAGTGTGATACTTTGCATTGTAGATAACATGGTGTGTGGTGACACACAGAAAATCATGTTATCAGTCCCTTGCATAGTATAAAAAAGGCTCACAACAGAGATGGATTTGGATAAACCATCGGGACGGTTGTAGTGTAATTAGGTGTGGCTTATCTTGACCATAGAATTACACTAGTGTACTTTGTATGCATTGAGCATGACCAAAATAGAGGCGATCCAATTTGTACTGACATTATAATTGGATCGAACCTCGGTTTATTATGGAGTACAATCTTTAAATCCCGATATAATAACGAGCACATGTATTTAGTATTTTATTTCTTTGATTTACCAATGGGAAATATTTATTCTATTAAATCGATAGGCCCGATAAGTTGTGAAATAATATTATGTACATGGTGTGTCGTTGATTATTGACGGAATCCGTCTGCTGGTGAGTCGGGATGATGATGCCCCCTTGATGTGCTCATAAGATTCATCATGTTAAACTCTGCAGGTGGATTTAGATCCAACATGATGATAAGGTTGAGTGGTACTAGTCAAGGAGTTAGAAGTTGATTAATTAAAATTTTCAACTATTTAAATTAATCGACGGACATTCAATATCTTTAACAAGGGAGATGGATGTACTCATAATAGTTGGAGCCCATATGAAAATATGGGGTTGGTGAGAAAGTTCAATGGAGATCCTTTAGTGGAATGAATCTTCATTAATGGATCGAATTTGGATCCATTAGCGGGCCAAGACTCAACTCCTCCTCATGGTCCGTATTGTAGCCCTATATATACCCTATGGAATCATGAAACCAAGGATAATGAATTAATCATCTAACCAAAGGAATCTCCTCACATCATCTCTTTCTCTTTCTCTCTCCTAGGGTGTCGACAGGTGGAGGAGGTTTCTCTCCTTCTTCCTCTTCTTTCTTCCATCATCTCCTCTCCTCCTCTCTTCCACTCGGTGGTCAGCCACTACTAGACAAAGGATGAGAAGTTCTCTTCCTTTTGTGGTGTGCGGTGAGGGAGGAATGGTGGTGGTCGGCCGGCGCAAGGGGAGGTGGTGGCCCAAGGTTGCGGCGCAAAGTGAAGGGGTTCGACCGATTGGTTTGTTGAAGGAGAGGCTTGTTTCTCTTCTTCTTCTTCTTCTTCTTCTTCTTTTTCTTCTTCTTCATCTTCCTCTCCAGTGCTTCCTTGTGGTGGCGAGCATGGGAAGCTCTTGGTGGCTGGCGGCGCAATGAATAGGGAGGAGAAGAGGGCCGACAGTGAAACCCTATGCTAGGGTTGTGTTGGCTTGTGAAAAAGGTGACTTGGTGATTCTGGTTCTTCGTAGCTCATCGCCCACATGACGTCCAAGAAGGGAGGGACATACGGTAGAAGATCGTAAGGTAAAGGAAGGTATAAATCTCTTCCTTGGCTCCTTGGTTTTCTTATCATTTCTTGTGATGCTTTAATTAAATATTATGTTGTTGATTATTTGTTAATCATTGTTAATAATTAATTATTGGACCCCAAAAACAAATACAAAAATTGGTGATTCACTCGTCGTCTTTTCCACGGTCAATCGGTTATGTAAATTACAAGGCTCGATCTTTGAGATTGACTAAGTTGTAATTCGAATCGATTGATACGATGACGAGACGATCATTTGGGAGATAGGTCTCCATTCAGATTAATTTTTTTAATCCATAGACATGGAGAGGTCTCTCAAGGACGACCATGTATTCGCTTAGGAAATCCGCCAAGCCATACCACATACCCTACAACTGGTATCAGAGCTGAGGTTTCCGGTTTTGTGTGTTTAGGATTCGGTTAATTTTTTGCAGATTATCATATATGTTATTTTTGCTGGATGATATGTGGATGTGCGTAGGCTAACTCTTTGTTGCAGGCACTAGATTCCAACTTATCATGACTAAAATAATGGTTGTATGTGATTGATTGTGCATTATTGTAATAATTAAATCCTCGGAGTTGACGAGGCCAGATAGGTATTTAATTTTTGTAATTAAATACAGCACGTGTTTAGTCGAGCTTTTTATTTACTTTCGATGTAGATTTATGTACACTCCTTCGTGGAGTATAGGATCGATGGATGTAAATAATTAGCTAAGCATCTCGGCTCGGAGATCCTTTCAATGGTGGCTTGCGCATCGTGTAGGGAGGAGCGGACGAGGTGACGACACGACTAGAGGCGCATTAGAGACCAAGGCCATGATAGTTGGAAAAATCTAGGATTTTTCTTATTTGTTGCTTTGGTTATGTGCTTGTTGTGTATGTGCATGAAAATTTCTCAAATTAAATAACTAAGTGGCAGAGGGACCCTAAGGGCCCCGTGGCCTCCATTACAATCTGACAAGTGATGCGAACAAGCTTGCGCGTTTGCTCTGAGTTCCTTCCTCCACAACGGATGGGCTTCTTCTACAGATCACTGGGTCAAACATGATTATAAGATGTTATTTTGGAGCGTGTAATTTTCCCCAACGGAAGACACATAATCCGAGGTAATTTCCTTAGTATCATGTAATGGTAAACACTTAGATGCAAATAATAATATCCTCCCCAACGGAGTCACTGCTATTATTTGTAGGGCCGAAGTGAACCAACTATTAATTTTATTTGTCAAAAAGTTAGGTTGATAAAATAATAAAATTAATAGGTAAAACCTCCTCTAATGAATGTAGAATTTGTATACGTCCACACTAACATGGCATGCGAATTTCTCGATATTTTGAGGTGTTGGTTGATTTCAAAATTTATTGTTTGAGGAATCAATTTATTTTCGAAATCTAAAGTTGTGATTGTTGTGATTCTCAGGTAGTTTCAAAATGGCCTTTAACCCACTAGCGACCATACTTAAGGAGAATAAACTTACTGGCCCCAATTATATAGACTGGAAAAGAAACCTGGACATTGTCCTTACTGTTGAAGAGTACAAATATGTACTCTTTGACGAGTGTCCTAAATTGCCTGGCGAGAATTCTGGTGAAGAGCATAGGTAGCGTTACAAGAAGTGGGTCAAGGCAGATGAAATAGCACGGTGCTACATTTTGGCATCTATGTCAAATGTATTGCAACATCAGCATCAGGCCATGCCCACTGCTTGTGATATGATGTTAAACCTCAAGGAGCTCGTCGGGCACCAGGGTCAGGCCGCTAGGCAGGTTGTGATGAAGAACTTGATGACGACTACCATGGTCGAAGGGACACTCGTGAGGGATCATATCCTTATGATGATGGCCGACCTCAATGAGATTGAGGTCCTTGGAGCACAGATCGACGGGGAAATCCAAGTCAATATCGTACTCCAGTCTCTGCCTAGGAGTTTTGAGCAGTTCCGGCTCAACCACAACATGAACAATCATGAATATACGTTGGGGGAACTGCTGGGAGAACTCCAGGCGGCAGAGGGGGTTTTTCGTCAAAGCTCTTAGGCCTTGGTTACTTAGAGGGTTTCTACTTCTGTGTCGAAAGGCAGGAAGAACAAGAAACAAGGTGGGTCCAAGAAGGCAGCAGGATCATACGAACCTTGGACTGGTGTGAA
This sequence comes from Boesenbergia rotunda, assembly GCA_024364735.1. Lineage (NCBI taxonomy): Eukaryota > Viridiplantae > Streptophyta > Magnoliopsida > Zingiberales > Zingiberaceae > Boesenbergia > Boesenbergia rotunda. The sequence continues at coordinate 22,870 of JAGFNQ010007993.1, forward strand.
GAAGCCGATAGGCAAATGCTTCACATACATGCAAACTAGACATTGGAAGGCAAACTATCCCTGTCGTTAAGACAAAGGTATTTCTTCATGTTTCGTCGTTGAAACATGTTTAGCAGTGTTATCTACCGGAACATGTTGTGTAGATATGGGAGCCACTGATCATGTCTGCAACTCTTTGCAAGGGTTCCAGGAAACCAGATGGCTAGATGATGGGGAAATCATCGTCTACATGGGAATGCGACAGAGGTGTCGGTCATTGCAATGCGAGACATTTATTTATCGTTTGATAGGAATAAAGTTTTGGTTATGAGAAATTGTTTATATGTACCCTCTTTTAGAAAGAACTTGGTTTCAGTTTCTAGATTAATAAAGGATGGATATTCTATTGCTTTTAATAACAAAGTTGTTATAAAGAGAAATAGAGAGATTATCTGTTCGGGTACTATGATTGGCAATTTGTATACTCTAGAACCAAAAGCTCTCACGATGCAAATAGAGGCCAATAGCTCATCATCAAACCAAAATAAGAGAAAAGAACCTTCTAAAATGAACCAGACATATCTTTGACATCTTAGGCTTGGTCATATTAACCTTAGTAGGATTCAGAGGTTGATAGACGATGGGCCCTTGGGTTCATTGGTGGTGGAAGAATTCCCAACCTGTGAATCTTGCTTGGAAGGTAAGATGACTAAGAGACCTTTCAAGGCTAAGGGGTATAGAGCCAAAGATGTGTTAGAACTGGTTCATTCTGTTTATGTGGTCCTATGCCCATCCATGCTAGAGGTGGCTTTGAATACTTCGTCACTTTTATAGATGATTATTCATGGTATGGATACAATTACCTGATGCGCCACAATTCTGAATGCTTTGATAAGTTCAAAGAATTCAAGGCTGATGTGGAGAAACGTCAAGGTAAAAGTGTCAAGACACTACGATCAGATCGTGGTGGCGAGTACCTCTGTAACATCCCAAAAATTTTCCCATATGAAATATTATGAAATATTATGAATTCATGAAATAGTATGAAATATTATGAATTCATGAAATATTATGAAATATTATGAATTCATGAATTATTATGAAATATTATGAATTCATGAAATATTATTATTATTATGAAATTTCATGATGGGCTTGGCTTAATGGGTTTTGATATGGATTAGTGCAAAAAGGTGATAAAAAGAAAAGATAGAAAGGAGGAAGCAAGGATTGAACCTTAAACCTCCTAGTTGCACTAATCATGTCATAACCACCACACCAAGCCATACTTCATGTAGAGGAATAAGAAACATGCTTGTTAAAGCTAGGGAAGTGAAGAGACATGTCTCTTCATGAGAAAAAGGTATAAATAAGAGAGGAAGAAGTTGGAATAACTTCCTTCTTCTTCTCCCTCACTCTCATCACCGAAACTTCAAGCCTTCTCCCTTCTCATTTTCGAAAAAAAAACACAACCCTAGGGTTCTAACCCTAGGGAATTGGAAGGAAGAAGAACTCTACAAGGACCTTGCCCTCTACTAGAGCCAAGGGTCCTATAGAAGTGCTAGGAAGGAGAACACTCACCTTCCTTCAACCAAGGGCACCTTAAGATTTTAGAGAAGGAGAAATTCAAGCGAAAGGATGTAAGTATCCCCTCGCCTGCAGTGTAATAGTTGTGTATGAATGTTATGCTCTTGTGGTTTTCGAAAATGGGGGTTTTCCCCCTTTGCAAGTTTCGGCCATCCCTTAAGGGGAGGCCTTGGGTACTCCTTAATACATGAGAAGACCCCTTGAGATTTAGGGTATATATGTATGTGGATTTTCTTCATGAGGTTATGAACAAAAATTAGGGTTTTCACCCTTTGTAAGTTTCGGCCAAGGTAAGGGATTTAGGGGATTGAGAGTTGAATTTCTCTAGGATGTATTTTATGTTTAGTGTAAGAAATGAATGGTGTAGACAATGTGGTTGTATAAATGTTGGTTACAAAAATACAATTTTTTTTCCTACCCTACAAGTTTCGGCCACCCTAGAGGGATTAGGGTTTAGGGTTGCCTATTTATCTTATGATGAAATCTATGGTTAATAAGTGGTATGATATGTATGTGAGATGTTTGTGTAAATGCTTGTATGAAGGTTGTTTCAAAAACCCTAATGACCCAACCCTACATATTCGGCCAACACCCTAGAGTTAGGGTTTGCGAAGGTTAAAATACCTATAGGATATGCTTATGGTTGGGGATAATGATACGTATATGCATGTGATGTTAAATGGAAGGTTGGATTTGAAAACTAAGTTTTCCCCTAGCATGATTTTCGGCCAAGGCATGATATATTAGGTTTGTGAAAGTTGATCACCCCATGATGTATGCTATGCTTAGTATGATACATGATGTATATATTTATGATGTTAGTATGGGATGTTTGATGTCAAAAACCTAAGATACTTTACCCTTGACTTTCGGCCAAGCCCTAGATTTAAGGTTAAGAAGAACTCAATTAACTCATGAAGCATGCTACCCCTTCCTATGACATGAATATGATTTATGTGACCAATCTTGTCATCTATATAAGTATGTTTAAGTGGTTGAATTATGACGTATATATGAGCATGTCTTATGGCCCATGGGGCACCCTTATGAGATTTCATGTGATATGTATGATGAAATGCTTGAAAGGATACTCCACTAAGTATGGGATCAGAAACACCCTGAAAGAGTGGGTGTCCCTTGAGCAGTGAATTTGGAGTACTCCTTAGCATATATGTAAAGACATGATAAGTATTTTACTTTGTAAGTTGTGTATCCGACTCGTAAAAGGGGTCGTTAAACAAATTCGGGGTGCATGTTAACTTAAGGTCATGGCTCCGGTAGGACGTAAGAGGTCCTGCTCTAATGGGATTGGTGGCTTGCTACCCCAACTCATTAGGGAACGCGCATCATGTGGTACACAACTGGGCCTAATATGATATGGATGTATTTTTAAGTAATACCTTTATGGAATTATTTTGAAAAACATTTATTATATGTGATGGGTATGCTTAAAATACCATATACTGCATGCTTAGAAACTTTGATGTTTAGTATGCTATGATGAACTCATGCAACTTTGATGTTTAGTACTCATGCTTATGATATATTATGTGTACATGATGTATGCTTTCGTATGGATTTTGCGAGTAGGACCGGATCCTTACTAAGCTTTGTGCTTACTAGTTTATGTGTTGTCTTATGCTGCAGATAAGGGTAAGGAACACTTGAACTAAAGGAAGAGGCAGGAGGCTGAAGATGTGTGGGGTGGTGGCTCGGGAAAAGGAAGACTTTTATATCTACTTTATTATACTCATGTTTATGTTCCTTAACAAGGAGTGTTAGTGACTAGGATTGATATTGCATGATAGTGATTACCTTTGGATGTCTTTTATACTTGATTATGTTATAAGTTGCATTACTGGTGAAATTATCATGTTATAGAATAACTTTGATAGTTTTAAACAAGCATGCTCAGTCCTTAGTCCTTGCATTGTTTATTTTAATGTTATGCTAGAAGGTAGAAAAAAAATATTATTATAATGAATGACTAGTACGTAACCCCGCCCCGAGAGTAGATATAAGGGCGGGCGTTACAGGTTGGTATCAGAGCAGATTTCCCCTCCACCACACACACATCAAGCTTCATCCTGCCGCTTCCAAGTAAGAGATCCTAACCTCGCCTTATTTTATTTCATGTACAGTAATGATATATAGAGATGATTTATGCTTGCATAACAAGAGAAAGTAGCGTTAATTCTCATGTAGCTTATTTATCACCTGTATGATAGATATGGCTAGAGGACGTAGCAATCGGGGTAATGAGACAGCACCCCCACCTAATATGATGCAAGTGATCACGGACCTGCAGCGTCAGGTCACTGAACAACAGCAGATAATAAACACTCTGATGACCCAGCAGGGGAACACTGCAACCCCGCAGGGAAGTCAGAATGCGATACCGACTGAGCCTCCAACTGCACAGGCACCCCCGGACACTCCGGCCCGAGGAGTCCGACAGGAGGCCTATCTGATTCAGTGGCAGAGACTGAAGTCGGAAAAGTTCTCTGGCACCTGCGAGCCCTGGGACGCCCAGGCCTGGCTCAAGACAGTTGAGAGCACAGTGGAATTATTAGACTGGCCCGAGCATGAGAAAATTTAATGTGTCTCGTTCTGCCTCACTGGCGACGCCAGGATATGGTAGGAACGGGTAAAAGCTAGAAGGTCAATGGACCAGAGGAAGTGGAAGGACTTCGAGTCCGAATTTCTGACAACACTGCCCTCGGGTGAGGTGATGCCCTCTACCCAAATGCTACGTGCCGCACCAATCAGAATCGCAGATAGGGAACTCTACTGCGATCTGATAGTGCTTGATATGTCAGATTATGATGTGATATTGGGCATGGATTTCTTGAACAAATACGGCGCCTCTATTGAGTGCCATAAACGAAGGGTTATCTTCCGACCTGAGGCGGAAATTCTATTTGAATTTATCGGAGAGCCGAAGAAGAGGACAAGCAAATTCTTATCGGCTCTGAAAGCAAGGAAGATGTTAGAAAATGGATGCTCTGGGTTTCTAGCTCATGTGGTTGATACCAGTCCTATAGAGGGCCCGAAGCTAGAAGACGTCAAAGTCGTATGCAATTACCCAGAGGTATTTCCCGATGACTTACCAGGGTTAGCACCTGAAAGAGATATAGAATTTGCAATTGAGTTGGTTCCTGGTACTAACCCCATTTCTAAGGCACCGTACCGTATGGCGCCGACAGAATTAAAGGAATTACAGGGATAGTTACAAGAGCTTCTTGACAAGGGACTCATCCGCCCTAGTCATTCCCCCTGGGGAGCTCCCGTACTGTTCGTGAAAAAGAAGGATGGGTCGATGCGAATGTGTATCGACTATCAGGCGCTGAACAACGTGACTATCAAGAACAGGTACCCTCTACCCAAGATAGATGACCTGTTCGATCAACTGAAGGGAGCCACGGTTTTCTCTAAGATTGACCTGAGATCTGGTTATCACCAAGTCAGGGTGAAAAAGGAGGATATACCAAAGACGGCTTTCCCAACCAGATACGGACATTATGAGTTCGTAGTTATGCCATTTGGAGTTACCAATGCGCCAGCTATGTTTATGGACTTAATGAATCGGGTATTCTCGGCATTCCTCGACAAATTTGTGATCGTCTTTATCGACGATATCCTTATATATTCGAGAACTCCCGAAGAACATGCTAAGCACCTGAGTATAGTACTACAGATTCTTCGAAAGGAACAACTGTATGCTAAATTTTCCAAATGCGAGTTCTGGCTCGATCAAGTATCATTCTTGGGACATGTTATCTCCAAGGAAGGAGTAATGGTGGACCCAATTAAAATTGAAGCCGTGAGTAACTGGACTAGACCCAAGAATGCCAGTGAAATCAGAAGTTTCCTCGGGCTAGCAGGCTATTACAGAAAATTCGTAGAGAACTTCTCTCGGATTGCAGCCCCTATGACAGCTCTTACGAAGAAAGACAAGAAATATGTATGGACCGATGAATGTGAGAAGAGCTTTACTGAACTGAAAAGGAGGCTGACTAGCGCTCCAATATTGACTCTCCCCGAGAGCGATATGGGTTATTGTGGACAGACTCACCAAGTCTGCCCATTTTTTGGCTATCAGGATGACCTACTCAGTAGAGCAGTTGGCTCAACTGTACGTCAAGGAAATTATCCGACTACACGGGGTTCCCAAGACCATTATCTCTGATAGGGATGGTCGATTTACTTTAGATTTTTGGGGACACGTGCAGAAGGCTCTTGGCACGAAGCTGAAATTTAGTACTGCCTTTCACCCCCAGACTGACGGGCAGACTGAAAGAGTAAACCAGATATTAGAGGACATGTTGCGAGCTTGTGCCTTGGACTTCAAGGGAAGCTGGTGTCGATACTTGAGCCTGGCAGAGTTTGCTTATAACAACAGTTATCAGGCTACTATTGGGATGGCACCGTATGAAACTCTGTACAGAAGAAAATGCAGATCTCCTATATGTTGGCTTGAGAGTGGTGAAAAGAAGGAGATGGGACTCCAGACGGATATTATAGACGAAACCACTCAGGCTATAAAGGATATCCATCAGAGAATAGAGACTGCTCAGAGTCGGCAGAAAAGCTACGCTGACAAGCGACGCAGACCATTAGAATTTGAGATTGGGGATTCAGTATTCCTGAAAGTGGCCCCTATGAAAGGGGTGATGAGATTCGGAAAGAAAGGGAAGCTGAGTCCGAGATATGTGGGATCGTATCAAATTCTGAGACGGGTAGGCAAGGTGGCCTACGAACTAGAGTTACCGCCAGAAATGTCGGCTATCCACAATGTCTTCCATGTATCAATGCTCAGGAAATGTACCTCTGATGTAAATCAGATGATAGAGCCTCAACCAGTACAAGACCAAGAGAACCTAAGTTCCGAACGCCGACCTATTCAGATCTTAGATCGGGAAGTCAAAAAGCTAAGGGACAAGGAAGTACCCTTAGTAAAGGTTCTGTGACGGAACGAACAATTCGAAGAAGCCACGTAGAACGAGAGGAGGCAATACGATTAAAGTATCCGGAATTATTTTAAAGTTCGGGACGAACTTTTTAGAAGGTATGGAGGATTGTAACATCCCAAAAATTTTTCCATATGAAATATTATGAATTCATGAAATATTATGAAATATTATGAATTCATGAAATATTATGAAATATTATGAATTCATGAAATATTATTATTATTATGAAATTTCATGATGGGCTTGGCTTAATGGGCTTTGATATGGATTAGTGCAAAAAGGTGATAAAAAGAAAAGATAGAAAGGAGGAAGCAAGGATTGAACCTTGAACCTCCTAGTTGCACTAATCATGTCATAACCACCACACCAAGCCATACTTCATGTAGAGGGAATAAGAAACATGCTTGTTAAAGCTAGGGAAGTGAAGAGACATGTCTCTTCATGAGAAAAAGGTATAAATAAGAGAGGAAGAAGTTGGAATAACTTCCTTCTTCTTCTCCCTCACTCTCATCACCGAAACTTCAAGCCTTCTCCCTTCTCATTTTCGAAAAAAAAAACACAACCCTAGGGTTCTAACCCTAGGGAATTGGAAGGAAGAAGAACTCTACAAGGACCTTGCCCTCTACTAGAGCCAAGGGTCCTATAGAAGTGCTAGGAAGGAGAACACTCACCTTCCTTCAACCAAGGGCACCTTAAGATTTTAGAGAAGGAGAAATTCAAGCGAAAGGATGTAAGTATACCCTCGCCTGCAGTGTAATAGTTGTGTATGAATGTTATGCTCTTGTGGTTTTCGAAAATGGGGGTTTTCCCCCTTTGCAAGTTTCGGCCATCCCTTAAGGGGAGGCCTTGGGTACTCCTTAATACATGAGAAGACCCCTTAAGATTTAGGGTATATATGTATGTGGATTTTCTTCATGAGGTTATGAACAAAAATTAGGGTTTTCACCCTTTGTAAGTTTCGGCCAAGGTATGGGATTTAGGGGATTGAGAGTTGAATTTCTCTAGGATGTATTTTATGTTTAGTGTAAGAAATGAATGGTGTAGACAATGTGGTTGTATAAATGTTGGTTACAAAAATAGAAATTTTTTTCCTACCCTACAAGTTTCGGCCACCCTAGAGGGATTAGGGTTTAGGGTTGCCTATTTATCTTATGATGAAATCTATGGTTAATAAGTGGTATGATATGTATGTGAGATGTTTGTGTAAATGCTTGTATGAAGGTTGTTTCAAAAACCCTAATGACCCAACCCTACATATTCGGCCAACACCCTAGAGTTAGGGTTTGCGAAGGTTAAAATACCTATAGGATATGCTTATGGTTGGGGATAATGATACGTATATGCATGTGATGTTAAATGGAAGGTTGGATTTGAAAACTAAGTTTTCCCCTAGCATGATTTTCGGCCAAGGCATGATATATTAGGTTTGTGAAAGTTGATCACCCCATGATGTATGCTATGCTTAGTATGATACATGATGTATATATTTATGATGTTTGTATGAGATGTTTGATGTCAAAAACCTAAGATACTTTACCCTTGACTTTCGGCCAAGCCCTAGATTTAGGGTTAAGAAGAACTCAATTAACTCATGAAGCATGCTACCCCTTCCTATGACATGAATATGATTTATGTGACCAATCTTGTCATCTATATAAGTATGTTTAAGTGGTTGAATTATGACGTATATATGAGCATGTCTTATGGCCCATGGGGCAGCCTTATGAGATTTCATGTGATATGTATGATGAAATGCTTGAAAGGATACTCCACTAAGTATGGGATCAGAAACACCCTGAAAGAGTGGGTGTCCCTTGAGCAGTGAATTTGGAGTACTCCTTAGCATATATGTAAAGACATGATAAGTATTTTACTTTGTAAGTTCTGTACCCGACTCGTAAGAGGGGTCGTTAAACAAATCCGGGGTGCATGTTAACTTAAGGTCATGGCTCCGGTAGGACGTAAGAGGTCCTGCTCTAATGGGATTGGTGGCTCGCTACCCCAACTCATTAGGGAACGCGCATCATGTGGTACACAACTGGGCCCAATATGATATGGATGTATTTTTAAGTAATACCTTTATGGAATTATTTTGAAAAATATTTATTATATGTGATGGGTATGCTTAAAATACCATATACTGCATGCTTAGAAACTTTGATGTTTAGTACTCATGCTTATGATATATTATGTGTACATGATGTATGCTTTCGTATGGATTTTGCGAGTAGGACCGGATCCTTACTAAGCTTTGTGCTTACTAGTTTATGTGTTGTCTTATACTGCAGATAAGGGTAAGGAACACTTGAACTAAAGGAAGAGGCAGGAGGCTGAAGATGTGTGGGGTGGTGGCTCGGGAAAAGGAAGACTTTTATATCTACTTTATTATGCTCATGTTTATGTTCCTTAACAAGGAGTGTTAGTGACTAGGATTGATATTGCATGATAGTAATTACCTTTGGATGTCTTTTATACTTGATTATGTTATGAGTTGCATTACTGGTGAAATTATCATGTTATAGAATAACTTTGATAGTTTTAAACAAGCATGCTCAGTCCTTAGTCCTTGCATTGTTTATTTTAATGTTATGCTAGAAGGTAGAAAAAAAATATTATTATAATGAATGACTAGTACGTAACCCCGCCCCGAGAGTAGATATAAGGGCGGGCGTTACAACCTCTTAGGAGAGTTTATGAATGTTAGAGGCTGGGATTCAGTCCCAATTGTCTACACCCGGTACGCCCCAACAGATTGGTGTAGCAGAAAGAAGGAATAGGACTCTTATGGAGATGGTTAGGTCAATGATGAGCTACTCTGAGTAGCCGAATTCGTGCTGGGGATATGATCTGGAAACGGCAGCGTATATTCTGAACATGGTACCATCTAAGTCAGTCCCTTCTACTCCCATTGAATCGTGGACTGGGCGAAAGCCTAGTCTAGGACATATTCTAATTTGGCGTAGTCCAGCACATGTGCTAAAGAGAGATACTGATAAGTTAGAATCTGGTACAGAAGTGTGCTTGTTCGTAGGCTATCCTAAAGGGACGAAGGGTGGTCTGTTCTATAGTCCTAAGGATCAGAAGGTAATCGTTAGCACGAATGCCTGATTCTTAGATGAAGACTATGTGATGAACCACAAGCCCATGAGTAGACTAGTTCATGAGGAATTAAAAGGGGATGTTTCGACCTTAGTACCAACTGTACAAGAGGATACACCACAAGTCACTGCACAGTGTGTCACAGAAGATACACAGGTGGTATCTCGTCGTAGTGGGAGGGTTGTCAGACAACCTAAGAGATTCATGTTCGTGGGAGAGTCTTCGGACTTGGTCCCTGGCGAACATGAACCGGATCCCTGGGCCTATGACGAGGCCCTCCAAGATAAGGATGCAGATTCTTGGCAAAGGGCGATGAATTCTAAGATAGAATCTATGGATTCTAATCATGTCTGGGAGCTAGTAGAACAACCCAATGTTGTAAAAGTCATTGCATGCAAGTCGATCTACAAGAGAAAGAGAGGATCAGACGGGAAGGTTGAGACCTTTAAAGCTAGGCTTGTTGCAAAAGGGTATACTCAGAAAGAGGGTATCAATTATGAGGAGACCTTTTTGATAGTATCCATGCTTAAGTCTATCCGGATTCTCTTATCTATTGTCGGTCATATGGACTATGAGGTATGACAGACGGACATCAAGACAACTTTCCTTAACGGAAGTCTTGAGGAGACCATCTACATAAAGCAACCAGAAGGGTGTTGGGTTCTCCCGGCACAAAATCATAAAAACGCAGCGGAAACAAGAACCCACGAGCGATCCATGCGAAAGAAAACTCGTACAATGTTCATCTATCTAATAGATCTATCTACAGTGTATACCTTTGGAGCATGCCCTTTGCTTATCCCGCTCGTCCAAGGTGCGCCGGATCTCTTGCACGTTCAAGTGTCCGTCCCTCTACTCGTATCCACACGGACACAATCTCTCAACTTCGGGAGAACTACCTTAGTTGTGCTAGCAACTTGAGGTAGCTCGTAGAACACTAAGAACCCTACAGTAGGGTTTCGGCCAAAGGAGGAAGATGAGGGAGGGAAGAAGAAAGGGGAGAAGGAAGAAAGAAGAAGCCCTCATCCAAAGTCACAAGGCCCTCTTTAATACTCATCCCATGAATTTGAAGAGGTTTGTGTCTCTTTGGCTTCTCAATAAAGAGCACATCTTTTCATGTGGCTCTTTATTATTTCCCATGCAAGAAAAGAATCTTTTCTTTTTCCCTTCATTAAAAACTTTAATGACTCTCCCTTTAATCCCGACCGGGCCCCTCGGTCTCTCGACTAGTCTCTCGACCAAGTCTGCCGAGTGCCAAGCTCCCGACCCAGTCCGCCGACCTCCGACCCAGTCTGCCGAGCTCCGACTCAGTCTGCCAACCTCCGACCCAGTCTGCCGAGATCCTCAGTCTAATGAGTGCCGACCCAGTCTGCTGAGTGCTGACTCGGTCTGCCGAGTAGATCTCCCGATCTGACTTCCCGAGTTCCCAACTCGGGCTCGGACTCCCGAGTTCCCAACTCGGATTTCCCGAAGCATTGTGTCCTTTGTGTGTTACCCAATAGGTTCTCGTGATGTTGGCAATGTGCCTAAACACTTTAGACACATAAGCAATGAGCAACATCTAGCAATGCATCATTGCTACCCAAGTAACAAGAAAAGTCGAGATCCAACTAAACCTCCATGACTTTGATAATGTATGACCTTGTCCTTCTATCCTTGATATTTAGATTGACCAATGAGGCATAGACCATGTCATCCTCAATCAATCTTGTGTTTCTTGATCCCCGAGAAGACTCACTCAAACAAATGAGCTGAATATCTCATATTGACTCATTTGAGCATGGTCATGCATTTCAGTAGTCCTACTCGATCAAGGGGCCCACAGATATCACTCCCATCATATGGGAGGGATAGATCCCATCTACATCACTCACATCCCTCTGCATAGTTCATTACATATCCAGTGATCGCCTTTATAGTCCACCCTATCACGGGTAACATTTGACGATACCAAAGTACATAACTCCTTATGTAGGGAACCGTAGTGACTTCAGGTCTAAGGACTTTTATACTAATAGTCACATGAGAATGTCTATGACACTCATATGACAATCTATGAAACTTTCTCACGGCGGGTCATTCAGTACACATTCTCCAATATATACCCATATGTCAACTTGATATCACATATCCATGACTTGTGAGCTCAAGTCATCAGTTGACCTACATGCTAGTCTCCATGCATTAATATTGTCCCTGAATATTAATGCTTGACTAGGAATAATTTAGTGTAGTGTTCTCTACATTATCTCACTATCGATTCAACTAATCAATATAATGTAGATAAGAACCTACTACATAAGGGCATTATTATACTTAGTCATTCGGCACAGAATACAAAGTAAGTATAATAACCAAACATGCCTTTATTAATGATAGAATATGATACAAAATGACCCTAGTTAATCATCACATAATTGGCTCTAGGGCTCCTACTAATAAAGGGTTTATTGCGAAGGGCAAAGAGCATCTAGTGTGCAAACTTAATCGATCCATTTATGGATTGAAGCAAGCTTCAAGATCTTGGAACATCCGCTTTGATGAGGTAATCCAGTCATATGGATTTATTCAAAGTGCGGATGAATCATGTGTATATAAGAGATGTGATGGAAACGTATTGGTATTTCTTGTACTTCACGTAGATGACATTTTGCTCATTGGCAACAATGTCAAAGTGTTGTCAGACGTAAGGGTATGGTTGTCCAAACAGTTTGATATGAAGGACTTGGGAGAAGCGGGACACATCCTTGGGATCAAGGTCATAAGGGATCGCCAAAAAAGGATGTTGTGCTTATCCCAAGAATAATACATAGACACTGTCATGACTCATTTTAACATGGAAAACTCCATGAAAGGTTTTCTACCTTTTAGACATGGAGTTCCTCTATCTAAGGAGATGTGTCCGAAAACATCAAAAGAGATAGAGGAAATGAAGGCGGTTCCTTATACATCGGCTGTAGGAAGCCTTATGTATGCTATGTTGTGTACGAGATCAGATATCTACTTTGTCGTGGGCATGGTTAGCAGATTTCAAAGTATCCCTAGATAGGGACATTGGACTACGGTAAAGCATATACTGAAATACCTAAAACGGACTAGGGACTATATGTTGGTTTACCGGGCAGACCAATTAATCCTTGTGGGTTATACGGATTCAGATTTCCAGTCAGACAGGGACAAAAATAAGTCTACCTCGGGGTTTATGTTTACTTTAGGAGGTGGAGCCATAGTATGGAGGAGTGTCAAGCAGAAATGCATGGCGGACTCCACCATGAAAGCTGAGTGTGTGGCAGCCTCAGAGGCAGCCAAGGAAGTTGTATGGCTCAGGAACATCATGATGGACTTGGATGTGATTCTTAGTTTGCACAAATCTATCACAATCTATTATGATAGCAGTGGTGCTGTTGCAAACTCATAGGAATCACGAGCCCATAAGGCGAGTAAACACATAGAGCGCAAGTACCACCTGTTAGTAATATGAGAGAAGTGTCCTAAGGAAATCGCCTTATGATTGTAATCATTTACTTTAATAAATAAATATTCACTATTTGAGTATACATGTTCGTGTATTTGATTGAGATCTTAAACTCATTTACTAAATGTCCGCAATATAATTCACAGCATGAGAGAATTTGTGATGAATTCACAACTAGTGATTATCTCTACATGTGCAATTGTGAAGTATTGAAATTGTCCCTAGTCGATGAATTGATAAATACGGACACTATCAATTCTGTTGAGACTTGCATGGGTTATTCTCTAATCAGCTGATTCTCACTGGCTGGTGACATTGGGATGTCCGGAGATAAACATGAATGCTAGTTAAGGGAACTAGTTCATTGGAGTGACTAGCTGTAAGACTTCATATGGTAATCTATATATAGATATGTCAATGAAGTTCTTACTGCAGCTTAAGTGCGATGTTCCTTTGACTTGCGGTGTTCAAGTCATCTTGGTCATGAAGACTTATACTTTGACATCTTAAGCAAGCATCTCCAAGGAGGTGTGGACCCAGGATGGTTGTGTATAAGCCGAAGTGCCCGAAGATGTTTGAACAGCCTACAAAGGATTCACCACTCCTTGCAAGGGGATGTATACCCAAGGCCTATCATCGGATTGTTACTCGAAGCCTCTGTCCAGAGCATGACATGTTCAGAGTATGAATCTCTTAAATACATGAGACTAATTAGAATCCGTAGGACGAGAGAACGTTACTTGGGCTAGGTATGACGTAGTCAGCCTAGTGGGGACTGACACACATAGACCATGTCCTGAACCAAGTGGGTATAAGATGGTGAAGGGAATGAGGCACGATTCATTAGAGCTGCTGAAGGGTTTCAAAATTATTTCTGAGGTCAACCGTTGATCTTTCGATTAATTGGGGATCATGATGTACTACTAGGTGCCACTCATGATCGTTCTATAATTGGTTAATTATAGACGACCAATATAAATCGAAAGCCTATTTAGTCACACGCACTACGAGTAATCTGAGGGATTTAAAACGAGTTGAAAATTAGATTTTCCGATCAAGAGAGATAAGTCGAATCTGAATTTTTCAGAGACGCATCGGAAGCATAAAATGGCTAAGTCTTTTGAAGACTTATTGAACGAATTAAATGAGTTTAATTTATGAGATCGCGGCTTGGGTTTGGCCGGCCAAAGAGGGTCCCCACCCTCTTTGTTTGGCCGGCCACAATAAGAGGGAAGAACCAAATTGTTTGGTTCAAATTTATAAAATAATCCGCGCGTGGTTTGTCTTATAAAATTATGGATAAAGAAATTTGTATAAAGAAATTTATATAAAGAGATTTATTTATCATGGAAATTAAAATAAACCTTGGAATAGTTTATTTTATTTTATAAAATCAATAATGGATTGATTTACCATGACAAAGAAATTTATATAAAGAAATTTATATAAAGAAATTTCTTTCCATAATAAAAGGGGTGACATGGTTGTTTTTATTATAAATTAAGTTATAATAAAAACTTGGCATAACGGAATAATTCATTGAAAAATTTATAAGATAAATTTCTAATGAAAAAATTATTCCGTTAAGAGGAGACTTGGCGATTAAGAGGCTACTATATAAAGGTACCAAGGGAAGGCTTGGAAATTAATCCAAGAGATCAAGGATTCTTGCCTAGCCTCTCTCCCTCTCCTTCTCTCCCTCTCCCTCTTCTTGTGCCGCCGGCCCTAGAGCCCTCCCCCTTTGCCGTGAGCTTCCACCACCAAGAAGAAGCCGAAGAAGAAGAAGAAGCGGGCGCGACTCCTTCCTTCCTCCCGGAATCTTGATTCCGTTCTTCGTTTGGTGGTTAGTTTTTCATCTCTCTCTTGGTATTCTTGTCCTGCCTTTGGAGAATCTAGTAGTTCTTGTCGGCACGAAACTCGTGGCTTTGCGAAGTCATCCTGAAGGAAACCCGGTGTGGACGTGAATAGAGGCGGAGCTTCCAAGGGACGCTACGGTTGGATCTCGTCCCTTTCTACGAGTTACACGAGGTATTAAGTAAATTAGTTTACTTTCTGCAAAATTTTAAATGTATGATCATGTCTCCACAACATAAGGTTGCATGCTAGATACGTGGTTAAAATAATTTGAGAAATTATTTATGCTAAACCTTCCGCTGCACGTAATTAAATTTTAAAATTATGAACCCGTATTCATGTCAACATGCACCCGGTCCCAACAGTGGTATTAGAGTCGGTTAGTGTTCGACATAATCATATAATTATTTTGCGGAAAACTTTGTCATGATCTCAATTTTGGAAAATTTTCCAATTATGGAAACTTTCCAATTATGATAAATTTTAGATTTAGGAATTTCAAAGTTTGGAAATCCTCATGAAATTTCGCAAACTTTTGAAATATCCTAGTTTCTGAAATTTTATGATAATTGTGAAAACATCCCATTTTTGGAAACTTTCCAATTTTGAAAATTTTCCAATTTTGGAAATATGTATGTTTTCTTTGTACCAGAAACTTACAATTATTCTGAAAACCTATTATGAAATCTCACAATTTTGGGCACTTTCTTTCAAGAAAGTCTAGACAAATTTATGGATTATTAATTGTCAATTAAATTCGAATTGGTTTTAAATTATTAACAAAATTGTTTATTTTGGATTGAGCCTCGGGGAGCCGTCTAATTTAAAGTTAGTTGTTGTAATTTAATTTCCTATTTTTAATAAAATTGTCATGTTTAATTTGGTTACACCTCGGGGAGCGGACCAAATTAGATTTACAACAAATTCCTTTTTTTTGGGTATCTGAGCCTTGAGGAGCCACCCAAAGAAAATAATTTGTTGAAATTAATAAATCCATAAATAAAATATGTAATCAAATCTTAAAAATTTTGAGGTAATTCTCAAACGATAATTTCCTTATTTGATTTAAGAGGTGATGCTCTTACATATTGTTGTCTCCAAAATTAATTAGGAAAATGGTTTCCTATAGAGTTTTCTTAAATAAGATTTTCATGAAAATAATATGTGGTTGAATTAAGGGAATCTGTCTCTTAATTTAATAAGATTTGATTTAGAGAAATCAAAGTCTTAAACATATTATTTTCGAAATTGATTATGACAATTTAGGAAATTGTTTCCTAAAATAATTCCTTGAATAAAGTATGAAATTAGAATTAGGAAATCCGGTTCCTAATTCAATTAATGAGACTTGATAAATTAAGTCACATACATACTTTATTAAGGAAATCGTTAGTACATGACATAATTATATGTCATGAATGTGCTTAGAAAAGAAAGGATGAGACCCAAAACCCCTTACAAAATATTAAGGCTAATACCTTCATTAATATGGTTAGAACCGGAGTTTTGTTTCTCGTTTGGGTTGATGGACACATCCATGCCCGGCTTGAACCTCAACATGTTCAAACCATGGAATTAGTTTATGATTAATATAGTTGGAGTCAGAGGTCAATCCTTAGTTTTGGTTGTTGGACACATCCAAACCTGACTAAACGGTTGAATGAGCTCCAACCATATTAAAACTGTTTCTTGATTAATGGGTCAGCCTTAAGCTTGGAGCATCGATTTGTTGTGCCACAGCCAAGGTCGATGTAAAGAGAGGTGCAGTTGGGTGCTATGTATATTGTTGCATACTTGTTAATGAGTTAACAACCCAATGCTTTATGCAAACATTCAATTAGTTGATAGCATAAAGTGATAATTACATATATGTGATATGTAATCGGTATAATTACCTACCTTCATAGCTAAGAATAACTTGATGGACACAACCATGGTTGTTCTTATCTATGGTTGGATATCAACCTATTTGGAGATGTTCCTACGATCTCCCGAATTGATAAAAAGGGTTATTCAATTCGAAAAATAAATAGGATTTAATGATCGATTCTTTATCATTCTTCTCACATAAGCTCAATTTGTATTTCTAGGATAATCACTCAATCATGTCTTCTCTAAATTTGCGTTCCATTTTGGACACCAATAAGCTAACTGGGCCAAACTTCATGGACTGGCTTCGAAACCTGAGGATAGTCCTCAAGGCAGAGAAGCTTGCTTATGTCCTTGAAGAACAACTTCCGAACCGTCCTCCTGAAGATGCAACTCCAGACCAGTTTCCTGAGTTGCTCAACCTGCTGAAGATTGTAGAGCCTTCTGTAAAGCAGGATCAGAAGACGATACTGTTAGTTGGTTCCTCAAAGAAAGGTTCTAAGAGGAAGCCCAAAGAACAAAATAAGGGAAGGAAGAAAAAGACCAAAAAGACTGAAAAGGCACCAAAAGGCACTTGCCATCACTGTGGCAAGGAAGGCCACTGGCGAAGAAACTGCAAGGTTTATCTTGAGTCCTTGAAGAGGAAGGCATCTGATGCCCCATCCTCTTCAGGTATCTTCGTTATTGAATGTCACTCTATTTCCTCGTACACCTGGGTACTAGATACTGGGTGTTGCTCACATATATGTAATGACATAAAGGGGCTAAGGAATAGAAGAAGACTCGTCAAGGGAGAAGCGAATCTGCGAGTTGGAAATGGAGCAAAGATTGCTGCTGTTGCCATCGGAACATATTTGCTAAAGCTCCCTACTGGATGTGTCTTAGAATTGGATAATTGTTATTTTGTTCCTTCGTTAATAAAGAACATTGTATCTATTTCATGTTTGAATAAAAAGGGTTATCATTTAACTTTTAGTAACAATTGTTGTTACATAACTTTAAATGGTGTTCCTTATGGGACCAGAACTTTGTGCAATGGTATCTACACGTTAGATTTATCCGGTGACGTTTTCAATATCGAAGTTAGCAACAAACGTGCTCGAATAGATAATCGAATAGACTCCTATACGTGGCATTGTCGTCTTGGCCATGTAAGTAAGAAACGCATGACCAAATTACACCGATGTGGGATTTTGGAATCATTTGAACCCGGTTCATTTGATACATGCGAATCATGCTTGAAAGGCAAGATGACCAAATTACCCTTTTTCGGAAAAGGTAATCCAGTGAGAGAATTGCTTGGTCTAATACATACTGATGTATGTGGACTAATGTCAACTCTTGCACAAGGAGGCTATATCTACTTCATTACCCTTATCGATGATCACTCACGATTCGGGTATGTGTTCTTGATGAAACACAAATCTGAAGCTTTTGAGAAATTTAAAGAGTTCAGAAATGAAGTAGAAAAACAGCTTGACAAAAGTATTAAGATACTTTGATCCGATCGGGGTGGTGAATACTTAAGTCAAGAGTTTCAAGATTATCTTAGGGACAATGGGATATTGTCTCAATGGACTCCGCCATATACACCACAGCATAATGGTGTATCTGAGAGGCGTAACCGAACCTTGATGGACATGGTTAGATCTATGATGAATCATGCAACTCTTCCAAAATCCTTTTGGGGCTATGCGCTTAAGATAGCTGTTTACTTGCTAAACAGAGTCCCGACCAAGGTAGTCTCTACTACTCCATATGAGATGTGGAATAGTAAGAAACCTCACTTAACTCACCTTAAGATATGGGGTTGTCCTGCTTATGTGAAGCGGATTGTATCAGACAAATTGGATGCTAAGTCTGATAAATGTCTATTTATTGGATACCCTAAGGAAACGAAGGGTTACCAATTCTATCATCCCTTGGAACAAAAGGTGTTTGTTTCAAGGCATGCTGTATTTCTAGAAAAAGAATTTCTTTTACAAGAAAACAGTGGGAGTGGCATTGAACTTGATGAAGTTCAAGAAACTCCAATAGACATTACAGAGACACCTAGTCTAGACCCACAACCAATAACTCAAATGATGAGCTATCAGTTGAACCTAAAACAACACCACCTCTTCGTAGGTCTGATAGGACACGCAAAATTCCAGAGAGATATGGATTTCTCATAAGTGAATTGAACGACGTGTTACTCATAAGCGATGACGAAACTATTGTTGGATCGATAGAACCGATAGAGGGGGGGTGAATATCGGTATTCGTTTTTCGAAAAATTAAGAGCAAGTACGCAGCGGAAAATAAAAATCACAGCACACAGACACAGTCGATTTTACTTGGTTCGGAGCCTGTGTCGACTCCTACTCCAAGGCCCACGGTCGTTGACCGTTTACTTTGGGCAATTCTATATAGGGCGCAAAATAGTTTACACAATATTATTACAGAATTAAGTACATAAACTTTAAATAGCTCTTTTTACCGACGTCCAGGGTAGATCGACTTTTTCAGAGCAGCAGGACGTTGTCGGCTCGAGTTGGAAGGATTCTGGGGCGAAGCGTGCGAGCAGAAGAGCGTAGAAGCGTTGATTGGAAGTTGCTTCAGAAGCTTGGGTGTTGGGTGTTATTTATAGCACCTCGGGGCGCCCTGGACGTCGGGGGCGCCCTCCCACGTGTCAGGTGATCCGCACTTCGCTCGGACAAGCTTTATCCCACCTGAATAGGGATAAGGTTTGACCCTGGGGGCGCCTTGGACGCTGAGGGCGCCTTGCTTGACTCCTTCCGCGCGGGCTTCTCGGCTGGATAACGATGATTGACTCCGCCAGCATAGGTGCGGGGCGCTTTTGCCGCTGAGGGCGCCCTGGCTGCTGAGGGCGCCCTGGCTGCTGAGGGCGCCCCGGCCAGTAGTCAGCCGAACTCCTTTTTGCTTCACTTGTTTCTTGTTCACCTTGGAGGCGCCCTGGACACTCAGGGCGCCCTACTCAGCTGCTGCCTCACTCCTTTGAGGCTCTCTGAGCTGCAGACACACGTTCCTTTGGTCCTGCATCCAGGGTTAGTCCGAAAATAATATAAAGCATTAATTTGTTAGTTTATACAGCCTTAGCTGTCTTGGTTCTGACTTTGGGCCTCCCAAATGGAGCCATAGGTCGAACCGACGCCTAATGTTCCCTCGACGGGGAACGCGTCCTCACCTACTCCTCTCGGGAGAATTTACCTGATGCCAACCGTTCCTCTGGTTGGACTTTTGCCTGACGGTCCTTTGCCAGGTCTTGGATGCCGAGCTGTCCTTCGCCTGGTGCCTAGCATTCCTTCGCTAGGTCTTTAGTTCCAAGCAGTCCTTCGCCTGGTGCCCAGCAGTCCTTCGCTAGGTCTTTAGTTCCAGGCAGTCCTTCGCCTGGTGCCCAGCAATCCTTCGCCGGGTCTTTGGTGACTAGCAGCCCTTCGCAAGTTGCCTAGCAGTCCTTTGATAGGACTTGGTGACTAGCAGCCCTTCACTAGTTGCCTAGCAGTCCTTCGCCAGGTGCCTAGCAGTCCTTCGCTAGGACTTTGTCTCTGCACACTTGAGTAACATTGTTAGATCACAAATAAACTTAACTTTGAATCCTTTGCCAATATCAAAACAAGGTTCGATATGGTGCTTCCTGCACCAACAATCTCCCCCTTTTTGATTTATGGCAACACAATTCAAAATTAAGTAAAAAACATATACAGTTTAAGCAAAAAGATAAAAACACAATGAAGTATGAACAGAATAGATTTTTAAAAAATTCTTTATTTCTCATACTCCCCCTAAAACCCTGAATTCATGTGTTAACACACTTAACTTTGACCTTTCCTCCCCCTTTGACATATATCAAAAACATACATGGGCGAAAAAAGGTTTCTAATAGAGAGTTTTGAGTTTGTGTAAAACTTCTAAATTTTGACAAAACTTTTTACACTTAGAAAATTTTCCATTTTGAAAAGCTTTGCAAGCCTAAATTTTGAAAAAAAAACTTTTTATTTACAAGGCTTTGAAAAAGAATAAAAAAGTTAGAAGAATTTTCTTGGACACAATTTAGGCATTAAAAAATAACATTTTTATGGAATTTCTAGACAAGTTTTTCACCAAAAGAAACTCTACTTAGAAACATTTGCCAAAAAGAATTCAAAGGGTTTTGCTCAGACAAATTTTGTTTACTAAAGAAAGTTTTACTTTTGAAAAAAACATGTATTTAGAAACATTTAGATACACTTAGAAAGGAAACATTTAGTTACACTTAGAAAGTTTTGAAGCACTAGAAATACTTGACAGTAGATTGAAATTTTACCAACACTTAGCATTTAAAATTACTTTGAAATATTTAGAAATTTTTGCTTTTTGAAACAGAGATGAATGTTTATCCAAAAAAAACATTCCTTTCTCTCTTTCTTGTTCTCCCCCTTAAATATATTAAGGAAAAAGTTTGTTTATCAGAGCCTATGAGTTTTGAAAACATAGAAATACTTAGTATTGTTCTTGAAAGCATAGCAAATGCTAAAATTGCACCAACAAAACAAAAATTGTATTTGTAGGCAAGTCTTAGTGAAAATTCACGTGTTTAGAACACTATTGCCTTGAAAAGTACTTTAGAAAACATTATATCGAAGTACTTTTTAAAAAAATATGCATTTTCAAAAATATAAGTATTATTTGAAAAATATGCGTTTTTGAAAAATATGCAAGTACTTTTAAAAAAAATAGATTGAGCTTTTTTTGGAAAGTCTAAGTATTATTTTTGAAAAGCATTTTGAAAATATTTTACTTGACTAGGTTTCTTTTCCAGTCTGACACAATCCTAGAAAACCTTGTTAACAACAGGACATTTTCCTAAGTGTCCTGAAAAATTTTCAAACTCAAGTAAATATTATTTCTAAAATATTTTCATAAGACACAAGACTTTTGAAAAAATAAAATAATAGTATTTTGAAAAAAGATTATTTAAGTTTTCAAAAGGATTTTAAACTTGCAGTGCATGAAAACATATAATTTTAAAAAAATATTCAATAATTCTTTTAATTTAATCTCCCCCTAAGCTTGACCTAGTCCTAGGAAGCTTGTTGACTACAAGCGATCTTCCTCTGAGTTTTAAGGTTTGATTTAAATTATAAGAATTATCTAATAACTTCAAAACAAATAATTACAAAAAAAACACTTCAGAAATTTTTCTTTTGACTCAAACTACCCCTAAATTTGACACATCCTAGGAGTCCTTATAGATCATGAAGTGGACCTTCCTCTGTGCCTTTAGGGTTTATTAAACTCAAAAGAATAATTTTGAATGATAATTTTCAAGGAGATACATTTTTGAAAACATAACTTGAAATGATAACACAGTTTTTGAAAAATATTTTGAAATAATGATAATTTTTCAAACAGATAGTAGTATAAGAAGGTTTTTGAATCAATTTTTGAAAACCTTATCGAGATGATAATAAGATTTAGAGCATAAGGTTTTTTTGAAAAAAAAATTTAAATTTTTTGAAAAGTATTAAAAGAAACTCCCCCTGTATCCGACAGAGTCTGACTTTTATCTAAGTTCCTTAAGGGGTTTCAGTGTGCAGGTTTGACTATGTTGACTAGGGTTGACTGTTTTGACCAAGTTTGACCAATCAATAACTAAATCAAACAGGCCCTAGATTACATTTAAACCGAGTCTATTGAGATATTTAACATGAAAAAAACAATGTTAAAGATAAAAAGTAGGGTATAATAAGTTGAATTAATTTGAAAAATTGAATAACTTTTTAAAATATTTTTTTTTATTTAAAAGGATGGTGAATTATGCTTTTAGGTCCTAGATGTCTCACCCAGTTCTACGTGATCAAGCATGTTAACCTTATGGGTTTTGTGAGACAAAAATAGAAGTAAGGATTTTACTTTGAAAAATCATGATTAACTTTGAAAAACTGAATTAACTTTGAAAACCATTTTAATGAATTTTAGCTTTGTTTTGAAAATGTAGTTAAGTCTAAGATAAATTGAAATTTGTGTTAGATTTGAATTTGACAAGAAGTAACTTGAATTTGAATTTCAAAAATTGGCTTCCAGGTCTTGGCGAGGCACTAGGCCTTCTTTGGCCATAGCCTTATTGGATCATCAACCCTTTCCTTGACAAAGCCGTTTAATGAAATTTCATTTTCAAAATTAATTTTTTGAAAAATTCTGGTCTAACTAGTTTGGGTCTTGGATCGGTAGCTTCGGCTAGTTCCGCCAAAATGGCTTCCCTAACGTACTATCATCTCACCTCCACCCAATACTATGTTGTTCGAATTTCAATTAAACCGTTTTAGTCCTTATCTTACCAGTCCTAATTCTAGGCAAAAATAAATAACTAAAATAAAAAGAAACACATAATTAAAATAAACAATTGTCTAGGTAAGGTCACAATTGGAGTAATACTCCGGATTTTCGAAATCAGCAAGATTATGAATTAAATTTTCAAACTTATTGACCTTATGTTTTAGGATTTCATTTTCTTGTTTCAAATTTCTGAATTTTGCTTTAATTAAGTTACATGAATCAATCACATTATTCAAGGTAAATAACGGATTTTCAAACACTGTAAATTTACCTTTGTTGATTGTTTGTCCGACATTCTTGGTAGCTCTTTTATCTGTGCATTCACTTTTGTAATGCCCGAACTCCTGGACCTTGAAGCATTAAATGCGACTTTTGTCCTTTTGTGCTTTTGGAACTGATTCCTTTGTCGCCGTCGGTGGTGTCGTTCGAATCTTACGAGTAGGACACTCACTTTGGTAGTGCCCTCTCTCCCTGCATGTGTAACAAATTACATGATTAAAATCTGATTTTATACTTTTACCTTTTGGTTCCTTATTGGGAATCTCCCCCTTGATTCTTGCCGCCTCGGATCTAGGCTCATCTTCTGATTCCGTGTCTGAGTCGGACTCGGGTACTAGTTGAGGCTCCTTCTTTGGTGGTTCTTTAGGAGTTTTCCCTGCAATAAAATTTACACCTTCCTCGACCATTATAGTATCTGTTTGATTATTTAATTCTAAATTTGAAAAGAATTCGAAATCGGTTACCGTCTCAGTCAATTCGTTGTCTAATTATGGTTCGATTTTGGACTCGGGTTCAGACTCTGACTCAGCTGTTTGTGCTTGGACTGAAAGGGCAAGATAATTTACCTGATCTTCTTCTTCATCTGAGATCTCTTGATGAAGGTTAACCAATTTTTCCCAGATTTCTCTAGCACATCTGCATGGACCTACTAGTTCGAGTTGCCCCTTGGTCAGACCACATTGTAGGATTGCAGTTGCCCTTGCATCGGTCTCTATTTGGTTGAGGGTTCGTTCATCCAGTTTATCCCACTCGATTGATAACTCGTCCTTTACGGGAAAAGAGAATCCCGTTTGGATGATCCTCCATATGTCCATGTGGGCCTTCAGAAGAGACTCCATTAGACTTCTCCAGGAGTTGAAGTTTTTGCAGGAGAAAAGTGGTGGCCGGACACTGTTCCATTCTTGATTGGCCATTTAAAACAATAGATCTTGAACACAAAAAGAAAAAATATAACTGTACCAAGACTTGGTCTTGGATTAGTAGTGCGGGAGAGAGAAAAATAGCTCCAAAAAAAACTGCACGAGTTTCGAGGCAGAATAATAAAATATTAAGAAAAAGTTTTGTCTAATTTTTGAAAATGGTGGCTTTATCAATTTTGATTAATGATGAAAAGATAAGACTTTAATGTTGGGAGAAAATTTGCTCAAATTAATGTAGCACGATTTTCAAGAAAAATAATATTAAAATAATAATAATAAAAAGTTTATGACAAATTTTTCAGAAATTGATTATTTTATCAATTCTGACTTATGGTAAAAAAATAAGAATTTAAAATTAAAAAAGGTGTAAGAATATTTTAAATACACCTATATATATTATTTATTTGAAATAAAAAGGCGATCGAGTGGTGTTGCACCAACCTCGATTAACAAGAAAGAATAAAATAAATTCAAAAATCCGAAAAACTCTCAAATTGGTGGTTGCACCAACTTTGAGCTTCCCCGCTCTGATACCACTTGTTGGATCGATAGAACCGATAGAGGGGGGGTGAATATCGGTATTCGTTTTTCGGAAAATTAAGAGCAAGTACGCAGCGGAAAATAAAAATCACAGCACACAGACACAGTCGATTTTACTTGGTTTGAAGCCTGTGTCGACTCCTACTCCAAGGCCCACGGTCGTTGACCGTTTACTTTGGGCAATTCTATATAGGGCGCAAAATAGTTTACACAATATTATTACAGAATTAAGTACAGAAACTTTAAATAGCTCTTTTTACCGACGTCCGGGGTAGATCGACTTTTTCGGAGCAGCAGGACGTCGTCGGCTCGAGTTGGAAGGATTCCGGGGCGAAGCGTGCGAGCAGAAGAGCATAGAAACGTTGATTGGAAGTTGCTTCAGAAGCTTGGGCGTTGGGTGCTATTTATAGCACCTCGGGGCGCCCTGGACGTCGGGGGCGCCCTCCCACGTGTCAGGTGATCCGCACTTCGCTCGGTCAAGCTTTATCCCACCTGAATAGGGATGAGGTTTTACCCTGGGGGCGCCCTGGACGCTGAGGGCGCCTTGCTTGACTCCTTCCGCGCGGGCTTCTCGGCTGGATAACGATGATTGACTCCGCCAGCATAGGTGCGGGGCGCTATTGCAGCTGAGGGCGCCCTGGGCGCTGAGGGCGCCCTGGCTGCTGGCGGCGCCCTGGCTGCTGATGGCGCCCCGGCCAGTTGTTAGCCGAACTCCTTTTTGCTTCACTTGTTTCTTGTTCACCTTGGAGGCACCCTGGACACTCAGGGCGCCCTACTCAGCTGCTGCCTCACTCCTTTGAGGCTCTCTGAGCTACAGACACATGTTCCTTTGGTCCTGCATCCAGGGTTAGTCCGAAAACAATATAAAGCATTAATTTGTTAGTTTATACAGCCTTAGCTGTCTTGGTTCTGACTTTGGCCTCCCAAATGGAGCCCTAGGTCGAACCGACGCCTACTGTTCCCTCGACGGGGAACACGTCCTCACCTACTCCTCTCGGGAGAATTTACCTGATGCCAACCGTTCCTCTGGTTGGACTTTTGCCTGACGGTCCTTAGCCAGGTCTTGGATGCCGAGCTATCCTTCGCCCGGTGCATAGCATTCCTTCGCTAGGTCTTTAGTTCCAGGCAGTCCTTCGCCTGGTGCCCAGCAGTCCTTCGCTAGGTCTTTAGTTCCAGGCAGTCCTTCGCCTGGTGCCCAGCAGTCCTTCGCCAGGTCTTTGGTGACTAGCAGCCCTTCACAAGTTGCCTAGCAGTTCTTTGCTAGGACTTGGTGACTAGCAGCCCTTCGCTAGTGCCTAGCAGTCCTTCGCTAGGGCTTGGTATCCTGGCAGTCCTTCGCCAGGTGCCTAGCAGTCCTTCGCTAGGACTTTGTCTCTGCACACTTGAGTAACATTATTAGATCACAAATAAACTTAACTTTGAATCCTTTGCCAATATCAAAACAAGGTTCGATATGGTGCTTCCTGCACCAACACCTATCAGTTATGAAGATGTTCAACCAAAAGGATCACTTGCTCATCTAAGCCCTTAATGGAGGTAATCAAAATGGAGGTAATCAAACTAATGAATCAAATAATGTGATGGCAAGTTATTAGCTCAACCAAAAGGATCACTTGCTCATCTAAGCCCTTAATCAAATTGGAAGCTGATTCTGATGTCAAGTGTAAAATAAATGCTAAGCAATGAGGCAACGAAGTTCAATTCAAGACAGATTAAATGCAAGCAATCTAAACCCCCACTAATACAAAACTGTGCCAAGATTGCACTTGATACAAAGTGAGAGCAAATTAAAACTTGATACCAAGATGAGAACAATTGATGTGCCAAAGATTGAATCTGAATGCAGGAATTCGTGGCTAATTAATTCAGCTTGGGAGACCAAGCTGCCAATGAAGACAAAACACTGATTGGAATGAAAAATTCCAAAACAGCTCATATAGAAACTTGCGGCAGAATTTCAGAAGTTGGAGACAGCAATTGCAGAATTTCATGGACCATGGAATGCAGAGGGAAAATTAGCTTGATACAAAATCAGTGAGTGTTCACAGCTGCACAATTCAGAATCGAATTGAATACATGTGCAGGAAATGCAGAAGTAAAAGACAGCAGGTGATTGCAGAAATGCAGGAGTTCAGAACTTATTGCAGAGATTTCAGAAATGATGATAACAGAATTTTGGGCGTGCAGAATTTGACTGATCTAGCAAAAACCAACTGACATGCGAGAATGGATGATCACTTTAGGAATCGACTCAAGCAAATGGAATTGCAGCTAGCTGTGATGATCAGAAATAAACAGAAACAGAAATGGATTAGGGAGTTCAAAATCTGCCGAATGCCATTGGAAGCTTGAAATCTAGTGCAATAGTTTGCTGAAGGTAAGTTTACTGATTCCAATCAATTTTGACTCTTAACTTGATACAAAAGCAGGTTCAGAAACGAATCATGTGCAAGAACTGATCATGTGCAGAAAATAAATCTGCTGCTTCAGAAATGTATCATGTGCAGGAACTGAAATCTGAAAACCGGATACACTGAGTTCAGAAACTCACAAGCAAAAATAAGATCAAGTTCGCACAATCAGAGTACGGAAAGGATTAGAAGAATTTATGTGCATTTACCACAGAATTCAGAAGCAAAAAACTAAACTGCTGAAATGAGTTGATACGCAGGACAAGGCTTTGGAAACTGATACGCAAGGAAAGGAAATGGCACGCAACAATTAAACATCAAAGAAACTGAAACTAAGAACTATTGTTTACTAAACGAGATTCCTAGTTAATTAACTTGACAAAATGAAACTTAATTAAGCAAAAACACTTAAGAGAACGAAGTTAACTAATGAAACAGAAAAATTCAGAAACGAAAGAATTCAGAAATGGTATTACAGCAAACAAACTGAAATTAACTAACTAAACTAGCATCTATCCCTTCTCTGAGCTCAAGTTCGTCTTGCCGTCACACAAGATATGAGCCTCGAACCCGCAAGCTCAACACATCGCCGGAAAACTGCCTCTGCGAAGCAAATCTAGCTCAGCTCTGCTCAATTGCGAAAACCCATCCAATTCCTTCAACTCAGCTGCGATGATGATTTGAGATTGGTCCGAGCACTTCAGGGAACCCCTCTGAACTTCTCAGATGGATGAAATGGTGCACAGCATTGAATTCCAGGAAGTGATGGCAAAACTGACGAGACCTCAATCAGTCCTGTTCTTGGGCAATTTAGAGCTAGATTCTTCTCGGAAACCCTTTTCCAATGATCTGAAACTTGATCCAAAGGAGAGAATGATGCGGTCGCGCCTCGGATTGAAGAAAAACTGAAGAAAACTGAGAAACTATCGAAGAAGAAGTGCGTTGCGGCGAAGACGCGACGAGGAGAAAGGCAGCTGCGTTTTTGATTAAATAGGAATCAATGGACGGCTCAGATCGATCGGAGGAGATCCAACGGTAGATCTTGGTCTGATTGGAGCCAAACTTTTATGATGATGATCTGGGGTCAGGATCTGCCTTGTGGTAGCTCGGATCCTCCAGATGTGCAACGGATGGTCCAGATCAACTCTATCTGTGAATGGACGCTCTAAAGCCCTCCTTGCTTGATCCAACGGTTGATCTAGCTCTGATTGGGATGAAACCTTCAGATCTTGATCATAGAGCTTGATCAACCCTAACCCTAGCTCGGATTGCTTCAGATCATCCCGGATGGCTCAGATCTAGCCGCTCTTGAATCGGACGGCCCGGATTAATCCAAAACATGATAATTCGATCCGGTTCCACTTCCGACTCAAGTTTGACCCAGTATGCCCTAGGTCCAGGATTCTTCCATGCCTACAAAAATATATCAGAAAATTAGTGGCCAAATAATCCAAAAAATGTGTAAATTTGCAATTAAGTCCAAAATAAGAGGAAATCCTAAAACCTAGGGTAAAATCACAAATAAGCAATAAAAACATAGGTCAAACATGGATTTTAACATCTAAAATAATCACAAAAATGGTACTTATCAGTGAGGAAGTTCAATGGAGAACCTTTAGTGGAATGAATCATCATTAATGGATCGGATTTGGATCCATTAGCGGGCCAAGACCCAACTCCTCCTCATGGTCCCTATCGTAGCCCTATATATACCCCATGAAATCATCAAACCAAGGCTAATGCATTAATCATCCAACCAAAGGCATCTCCTCACATCCTCTCATTCTCTTTCTCTCTCCTTGGGCATCGGCGGGTGGAAGAGGTTTCTCTCCTTCTTCCTCTTCATTCTTCCATCATCTCCTCTCCTCCTCTCTTCCACTCGGTGGTCATCCACTACTGGAGAAAGGAAGAGAAGATCTCTTCCTTTTTTGGTGTGCGGCGAGGGAGGAAAGGTGGTGGTTGGCCGGCGCAAGGTTGCGGCGTAAAGTGAAGGGGTTCGACCGGTTGGTTTGGTGAAGGAGAGGCTTGTTTCTCTTCTTCTTCTTCTTCTTCATCTTCCTCTCCAGTGCTTCCTTGTGGTTTGCGAGCTTGGGAAGCACTTGGTGGCCGACGGCGCAAGGAATAGGGAGGAGAAGAGGGTCGGCGGTGAAACCCTATGCTAGGGTTGTGTTGTCTTGTGAAGAATGTGATTAATTGGAGGCCCTTGGTTATTCCGGTTCTTGGTAGCTCTACGCCCACATGATGTCCAAGAAGGGAAGGACATACGGTAGAAGATCGTAAGGTAAAGGAAGGTATAAATCTCTTCCTTGGCTCCTTGGTTTTCTTATCATTTCATGTGATACTTTAATAATTATTATGTTCTTGATTATTTGTTAATCATTGTTAATAATTAATCGGCTATCCGCTTGTCGTCTTTTCCACGGTCAATCGGTAAGGTGAATTACAAGGCTCGATCTTTGAGATTGGCTATGTTGTAAATCGAATTGATTGATACTATGAGGAGATGGTCGTTTGGGAGACGGGTCTCCATTCGGATTATTTTTTAATCCGTAGACATGGAGAGGTCTCTCAAGGACGATCAGGTATTCGCATAGGAAACCCGTCGAGCCATACCGCATACCCAACACTGATAACTGAATTCTTTTTCTAAATCTTTTTCCCTTAAGTAAAATATTTTTGATATATGTCAAAGGGGGAGGGAAAGGAAAAGTTAAAAGAAAATTTTTTTCTAAGTAGAAAAATAGTTTTTCAAAAGGGGGCTTTTCAAAAACTCAAATATTTTTAAAGTACTTTGCATGAATTCTATTTTCAAACGGAGAGAGGAAGAAAAAGTTATTTTTTTTTTCAAAATTTACAACAGTCTTTCAAAGTAGCTTTTCAGTAGCATTTCAAAATCTATCTTCAAAGTGATTTTTCAAAGCATGCTTTCAAGGTTTTTCAAGAACAAACGTTACTTGTTTTCAAAAACCTTATTGAAAATGCACATCTTTCAAAAGATTCAGGGGGAGAGTAATGTATCAAGGGGGAACTTCATGTATTTTCAAAACTTAACTTATCAAGGGAGAGCTATGTAAGTTTTCTTAAAATACTTTGAAATTGAGATCAACTCAAATTGCAAGTCTTTCTAACTTTGAAATGATACTTTGAAAAATTTCTCTTACCTTGAAAACCGATGTACTGCTTTCTTTTAATGATTTTGCTACTTGCTTAAATATTTGTTTTAACTTAACTTTTGAACTGAGTTGCCATAATCAAATAGGGGAAGATTATTAGTACCAGAAGTACCAGATCAAACCTAATTTTGATAATGGCAAAGAGTTCAAAGTTAATTATTCTTTTGGATCTAATGTGTTGAATTAAGTGTGTACAAAAGTCCTAGTATAACTAGGCACAAAGTCTTGACCTGTAGGGTTGAGTATAAAGTCTTGGTCAAGGACTAGGCATGAAGACTTGACCGAGGGTTAGGCACCGAAGACTTGGTGAGTGAAGTCGGGCACGAAAACCTAGTTCGGAGGACTAGGTACAAAGACCTGATTGATAGTTGGGCACCGAGGTCCTGATCTAGAAGATCGAGCAAGAGTCTTAGCCGAGAAAGGACAACGGATAGAAGTAGGGATGAGTCAAGGTATGAACATCTCAAGATTTGAAATCTTTGATGGTCGAGCAAAAGTCCAATTGGAGGTGCCAGATGACAACAGGTAATTTCTCCAAAGTGGAGTAGATGAGGACACATTCCTTGGAAGATGGAACAGTAGGCGTTGGTCTGACCTAGGCACTCGGGCACCCTTATGCCCCTTTATAAAGGGTTTTAATCAGAGGCTTGAACATCAACTTTTACATCATTTATGCTCAAGTGTGCTGTGCCGAAACAGTCTAGAATCGATGAAACGCTACTCCAACAATGACGTGCTACCTTTTACATTTCAGTTAAGAGTTGTCGGTATTCATTCCTTTTTCTTGTACTCAACTCTACATTCCTTGTACTCATTCATGCTATATAGAATTATCTAAAGTAAACGATCAAGGACCGTGGCTTTGGAGTAGAAGCCATCACATACTCCGAACCAAGTAAAAATAAACGTGTTAGCGATTGTTTATGCACTTATCTTTTCCGCTACGTAAACTCTTATTTAAATCTAAATTTTTCGAACGCAATATTCACCCCCTCTATCTGTGACGATCCCTTAACCTTAACTTCTCTCCCTTAAAGCAGACGTCACTTTTACTTAACCTTAACTTTACCTTATTCTTAGCCTTAGGTTACAACTACTTGACTTCCCTTAACTTGCTCAGATTTTTTTTCTTTAAAAAAAAACATTCATTTTACTTGCTTTGCAAGGATTTGACCCTTAGTCCTCTTAGTGTAAAACTAAAGCACTAACCATCTGCCCTACAACACTTTCTTTTCAATGGTACCAGTCGACTGATAGATAGCCAGTCGACTGGTATCGGCCACAAAAATTTTCTATGCTCGGCACCAGTCGACTGGCCTCATGGCAGTCAACTGGTGCATCGAACAGAAGGTTCTGTTCGATATCGCAGTCGACTGGTTCTGAACCAGTCGACTGGTACGCCTAAAAAACCTGCATTTCAGATCTGAAAACCATTTCCAAAGATCCACAAATCATATACTTCCAAGACATACAATGAAACAACTCCAAATCTAAACTCCATACTAGTTTTATAAGCATCTTAACAACTCAAAACGAATCCAATAACTTGAAATTAGGATTTCTATGAAATTTAACAAACTTATCAAAACACATGCAATCTCTACTAACTTTGTACCCAACTTTGACTCCATGTAAAGTTTAAATAAGGTGATCACATCCTACCAATCCAAAACATCAACCATGAGTTTCTATAAATCAAAATGCCTCTAAGACTTATCCCAAAGATCTCTTCCATGGCTCCGCCGCCACTGAACATCAATGCAAGTCCCGTTCTCCTCCATAGCTTATGCTTTTTCTTTACCTTTATCTGCAATAGAAGGAAATGCAACTAATAAGCGAATTGCTTATTAAGTAAATCCTAACTCACAAATCCATACGATAAATGATAAACATGTTCTTTTCAAAGAATGCTTGCTTCAAAATACATGCACTTGGAAATATTTGCACATGGGAACTTTCATACACTTATCATGCTCAATCATGCTTGAAAACATTTACTAGCATCAAAACACTTGCAACATAACATGCTCATGATTTCTTTTGAAACTTACTAATGATATATTTCCATACTTTAAAACACTAACTTCCTTGCTCTTTCTCTTTAACATGCTTATAACATAACCATGTCAACATACATAACCAAAAACATGCACTCAAGAAAATTGAAACACTTACATATACTCATATACTTCAAAATAATAATCAACTTTCTCTGGCCTTGACACTGTACCATGGTATCAATGTACCAATACGCGCATCCCTAATAGGTTTCGGGGTAGCTAGCTACCGCACCCTATTAGAGCTTCCTTCTAATTTTCTGTGGGCCTCTCATTTGCCCGGTACATGTTACTTTACAAAAGTAAAATACTTTCTTACTCAATATGCTTATACTTATCAAGCTATCTTTCTTTTTGCATAAATTTTGCACTACAAACTTTACCTTTCTTACTTGGAACTTTCATCAAGCACCTTGCGTGCCCTTAACCCAAAACTCATTTTTGGGACTTTTCAAGAATTTAGTCTTATCATACTTAGGTCACACAACCAAAACTTAATCAAAACCAAGTTCTAAGTTAATAAACATGTTCTCTTTATAAACTTTAGACACGCAATTAACATAAACTTAAAACATGCACTTAGATCATAAAATCAAGGTTCTACATCGGAAACGACATAACGGAAACTACTTCTATTGCAGGTGAGTGATCTACTTAGCCTTTTCTTGATGAAAACTCACTAAATAGAGGTAAAAACCCTAGCGTAGGACTCCTTTCCTCTTCCTTGTGAGAACTTCCACTCCTTGGCCCTAGGGGAGGAACCCTAGGTTCTTTACTCAAGAGGAAGAAGAAGAAGAAGGGAGAAAACTATGGCTTTCTCCTTGTTTTCGCAGCCTCCCTCGTCCTCTGTTTTCGCGCAGCCACAAAACCTAATCGGGGACTTAACGTGACTTAAGCAGAAGTTTAAATACCTCTTCATGAAAAAAGCCTTACTCAACTATAACATTCATTCGCTTCATCCGTTTTTGTGCTTGATACCCTTGCCCTGCTGGTTACCCCAACTCACTTAAGGCCTTGCTTTGCCCTGTGGTCGCGGGATCAAACCCCGCCCGACCCCTTATTTTTTTCTTTATATTTTAATCCGAAAAAATGCTCTAAAATTCAGAGAAATTCCTAATAATTCACCAAAATTATTGGGTGTTACAATCCTCCCTACCTTATAAAAAGTTCGTCCTCGAACTTAGAACAGCTCTGGATACCTTTGCCTCATGCTATCTTCTGATTCCCAAGTTGCCTCTTCATACTTCTGATTCAGCCATAAGACTTTTACTAGTGGTACCACTTTGTTCCTCGACTTCTTATCTGCTCGATCTATTATCTGAATAGGTCGACTTTCATAACTGAGATCTTCTTGAACTTGTACCATCTGTGGCTCAATCACTTGGTTGGCATCTGGGATATGCTTCTTTAGCATTGAGACATGGAACACATTGTGTATTGCTGACATCTCTGGAGGTAGCTCCAACTCATAAGCTACTTTGCCAACTCTTTTCGTCACTAGGTAGGGTCCTATGTATCGAGGACTTAGCTTGCCTTTCTTACCGAATCTCATTACACCCTTCATAGGAGCTACTTTGAGGAAAACTGTATCCCCAACTTCAAACTCTAACGGTCTACGGCGTACATCAGCATAACTCTTCTGCCTACTCTGAGCAGCTTCTATTCTCTGGCGGATGCTCTTTATAGCTTCTGTGGTATCATCTATAAGGTCAGTCTGAGACCCCATTTCTTTCTTCTCACTACCTTCATACCAACAGAGGGGAGATCTACACTTCCTACCATAAAGAGCTTCATAGGGTGTCATACCAATAGTGGCTTGGTAACTGTTGTTGTAGGCAAACTCAGCTAAACATAAATATTTGCACCAACTGCCTTTGAAATCTAATGCACAAGCTCTAAGCATATCTTCTAGAATTTGATTCACTCTCTCTGTATGTCCATCAGTCTGGGGATGGAAAGCTGTGCTAAACTTCAGTTTGGTGCCTAGCGCTGTCTGTACGCACTCCCAAAAGTGTGAAGTGAAATGACCATATCTATCAGAGATAATGGTCTTCGGGACTCCGTGTAGTTGGATCACTTCCTGTACATATAGCTGGGCTAATCTTTCAATCGAATAAGACACTTTGATTGCCAAGAAGTGGGCAGACTTGGTCAATCTGTCTACTATTACCCAAATAGCGTCATAGCCATTAGTTGTCTTTGGTAGACCAACTATGAAATCCATGGCTATGTCTTCCCATTTCCACTCTGGAATCTGAATGGGTTGTAGGATACCTCCTGGTCTCTGGTGTTCTGCTTTAACTCTCTGACATGTCAGGCAGGTGCTGACATACTTGGCTATGTCTCTTTTCATTCCAGACCACCAAAATCTTCTTTTCAAGTCCTGGTACATCTTAGTGGAACCAGGGTGCATTGAGTAGGGAGTTCTATGGGCTTCTTCAAGAATCTTCTTTCTCAGCTCTTCACTATTAGGGACACATAAACGGTGACCATAATAGAGTATCCCACTGTCAGATACTCTAATCTCTTTACTTTCTCCTTCTTGTATATCTTGCTTGATCCTTTGGATATCAGAATCCTCAGCTTGCTCTTTCTGTATATCTTCAAGCAAGGTTGACTCTAGTGTCAATAGAGCTAACTGCCCATAAATGATCTCAACTCCATAAT
This sequence comes from Boesenbergia rotunda, assembly GCA_024364735.1. NCBI lineage: Eukaryota > Viridiplantae > Streptophyta > Magnoliopsida > Zingiberales > Zingiberaceae > Boesenbergia > Boesenbergia rotunda. Next base: position 58,071 of record JAGFNQ010007993.1, read on the forward strand.
CTACTATTTCCTTCTGTAATGGTGGTGATAATGCTGACAAGGACATCAAGGTGGCACAAGTCTTTCTACTTAGTGGATCTGCTACTTTTTTGCCTTACCAAGGTGGTAAAGGATCTCACAGTCATAATCCTTCACTAACTCAAGCCACCTTCGCTGTCTCATATTGAGGTCTTTCTGAGTGAAGAAATATTTCAGACTCTGGTGATCTGTATAAATCTTGCACTACACTCCATACAGATAATGTCTCCATATTTTTAGAGCGAAGACTACAGCTGCCAACTCCAGATCATGAGTGGGGTAATTCTTTTCATAATCCTGAGTTGCCTGGAAGCATAAGCTATGACTTTGCCTTCTTGCATAAGTACAGCTCCAAGTCCTAGCTTTGATGCATCACTGTATATATCAAAGCTCTTATCACCTTCGGGTACTGTAAGAATAGGAGCGCTTGTCAGTCTCTTCTTCAACTCAAGAAAACTCTGCTCATAGTCTTCAGTCCACTCATACTTCTTATTCTTTCTGGTAAGGGCTGTAAGTGGAGAAGCTATCTTTGAAAAGTCCTCTACAAACCTTCTGTAGTACCCTGTTAAACCAGAAAACTTCTGATCTCACTAGCATTCATTGGTCGACTCCAGTTACTAACTGCTTCAATCTTGGCTGGGTCTACCATAATGCCTTCTTTGGAAATGATGTGGCCTAGGAATGCCACCTGGTCAACCCAAAACTCACACTTTGAGAATTTGGCGTACAGCTCCCTCTAGTGTACGGTCTGCAACACTATCTTCAGGTGTTCTTCATGTTCTCCCTGAGTCTTTGAATACACTAGGATATCATCAATGAAGACAATGACGAACTTGTCAAGAAAGTCCTTGAACACTCTATTCATTAGATCCATAAACGTTGCAGGGGCGTTTGTTACTCCAAAGGGCATGACCACAAACTCGTAGTGCCCATATCTTGTACTGAAAGCAGTCCTTGGCACATCACTCTCCTTCACTTTGAGTTGATGGTAACCTGATCACAGATCTATTTTAGAGAACACCGTGGCTCCCTTCAACTGATCGAATAAATCATCTATCCTTGGCAAGGGATATCTGTTCTTGATGGTTACTTTATTCAAGGCTCGATAATCTATGCACATTCGTATGAATCCATCTTTCTTCTTGACGAACAACACAGGAGCTCCCCAGGGTGAATGACTAGGGCGGATGAAACCCTTGTCGAGCAGCTCTTGTAACTGTTCTTACAGCTCTTTCAGTTCTGCTGGTGTCATGCGATAAGGTGCCTTTGAAATTGGGTTGGATCCTGGAACCAACTCAATTTCAAATTCAATTTCTCGATTGGGAGGGAGTCCTGGTAACTCTTCAGGAAACACCTCCGGATAGTCACAGACTACCCATACCTCTTTTTACTTTAACTCTTCTCTTTGCCTTGCATCTACTATATACGCTAATAACCAGAACATCCATTATCTAACATTCTCTGAGCTTGTAAGGTAGATAAGAACCTTTTTGTCTTTCTCTTTGGGTCTCCAATAAACTCAAATGGAGGTTCTGCTTCTGGTGTGAACTTGACTTTTCTTTTACGGCATTCATTAGAGGCAATATACTTGCTCAAGAAATCCATCCCTAAAATGATCAAAATCCTTCATCTCAAGGACTACTAAATCACTATAGAGCTCTCGGTTGAAAATTTGAATTAATACAGCTCGTAGCCACTGAGTAGATGCCATGACCTCTCCCGAAGGTAAGGTTGTTAAGAACTTCATCGTTCAACATTTCTGGTGGCCTTTGTACTGTTTAAGTAGTGCTCAGTGATCAAAGCACTACTTATCAGTTCTTCAGAGGGTTGCGGCCTCGTAACACTGCTGGCCACATTTAACGCTATCTCAGGCCTTCACATTTTCAACATTAGCTGACTTTTTCTTTTTCAGTGCTAACTATCTCTGGGCACAGATGAGCTAACCGCTTAAACATCTTCACTGCTTCATCCACGGATAGTTCTCCTTGTCTGGACTCCATGAATTCATCATAGTGCTTGTTGGTTACTCGCATGTGAAAGTATTCTTCGAAGAACTCAGTCTCGAAGTCGGCCCATGTCATCTAGCTGATATTTCTCTTGGCCTTGACTCTCTCCCACTATATTCTAGCATCTCCCGTAAGGTAGAAAAATGTACACTTTATCTTCTCTACTTCAGGCCAGTCCAGTAGCTCTACTATGCTTTCTAATGACTTGAACCATGCTTGAGCATCCCATGGTTCGGTTGTGCATGAAAAGTTCACTGGCTTCAATATCTGCCACTAGATGAGGTATACTTCTTGTCGTACCCCCCTTGCCGGGACTACAGATGTAACCGATAGATCTTCGATCACAACTGGTGCTACTATATTCTCCACCGGCGGAGTAATGGGAGCAGCCTGCTGGTTAGCCATTAAGATGGTAATAACTTGCTGTTGTTCTGTTAACTATTTCTGTAACTGCGCCACCACCTCTAAGAGATTTGGTGGTGGTACTGACTCTGCCTTTTACCCTCTAGAAGCTCGCTCCTCGTTTTGAGCATTTCTAGGACGTCAACTTGTCATTCTCTTACTATTATCTCATAAAGAGAATAATGACATTACTTCACTAAGGACATTACATTACTTCACTATCATCATTTTCATATCATCATACTCATATCATGATATGTCATATCATGTCATCTTACTCATGTAGCATATACTGATCATGCACATAATAGCATATAATAATACTAACATACTTCCTTATCATCTTTCACTTACTGATACTAGCAGTCAATAATGAAAAGTATACAAAAACTACAACATATGAACTTCTTACTTGGCAGGCGGCAGGATTGATGCTTGATGTCAGTGTGGCGGAAGGGTGGAAACTTGCTCTGATACCACTCTATGACGATCCCTTAACCTTAACTTCTCTCCCTTAAAGCGGACGTCACTTTTACTTAACCTTAACTTTACCTTATTCTTAGCCTTAGGTTACAACTACTTGACTTCCCTTAACTTGCTCTGATTTTTTTTTGTTTTAAAAATAAACTTTCATTTTATTTGCTTTGGAAGGATTTGACCCCTAGACCTCTTAGTTGTAAAACTAAAACACTAACCATCTACCCTACAACACATTCTTTTCAATGGTACCAGTCGACTGATAGATAGCCAGTCGACTGGTATCGACCATAGAAACTTTCTGTGCCCGGCACCAGTCGACTGGCCTCATGGCAGTCGACTGGTGCATCGAACAGAAGGTTCTGTTCGATATCGCAGTCGACTGGTTCTGAACCAGTCGACTGGCACGCCTGAAAAACCTGCATTTCAGATCTGAAAACCATTTCCAAAGATCCACAAATCATATACTTCCAAGACATACAATGAAACAACTCCAAATCTAAACTCCATACTAGTTTTATAAGCATCTTAACAACTCAAAACGAATCCAATAACTTGAAATTAGGATTTCTACGAAATTTAACAAACTTATCAAAACACATGCAATCTCTACTAACTTTGTACCCAACTTTGACTCCATGTAAAGTTTAAATAAGGTGATCACATCCTACCAATCCAAAACATCAACCATGAGTTTCTATAAATCAAATGCCTCTAAGACTTATCCCAAAGATCTCTTCCACGGCTCCGCCGCCACTGAACATCAATGCAAGTCCCGTTCGCCCCCATAGCTTATGCTTTTTCTTTACCTTTATCTGCAATAGAAGGAAATGCAACTAATAAGCGAATTGCTTAGTAAGTAAATCCTAACTCACAAATCCATACGATAAATGATAAACATGTTTTTTTCAAAGAATGCTTGCTTCAAAATACATGCACTTGGAAATATTTGCACATGGGAACTTTCATACACTTATCATGCTCAATCATGCTTGAAAACATTTACTAGCATCAAAACACTTGCAACTTAACATGCTAATGATTTCTTTTGAAACTTACTAATGATACATTTCCATACTTTAAAACACTAACTTCCTTCCTCTTTCTCTTTAACATGCTTATAACATAACCATGTCAACATACATAACCAAAAACATGCACTCAAGGAAATTGAAACACTTACATATTCTCATATACTTCAAAATAATAATTAACTTTCTCAGGCATTGACACTGTACCATGGTATCAATGTACCAATGCGCGCATCCCTAATAGGTTTCGGGGTAGCTAGCCACCGCACCCTATTAGAGCTTCCTTCTAACTTTCTGTGGGCCTCTCATTTGCCCGGTACATGTCACTTTACAAAAGTAAAATACTTTCTTACTCAATATGCTTATACTTATCAAGCTATCTTTCTTTTTGCATAAATTTTGCACTACAAACTTTACCTTTCTTACTTGAAACTTTCATCGAGCACCTTGCGTGCCCTTAACCCAAAACTCATTTTTGGGACTTTTCAAGAATTTAGTCTTATCATACTTAGGTCACACAACCAAAATTTAATCAAAACCAAGTTCTAAGTTAATAAACATGTTCCCTTTATAAACTTTAGACACGCAATTAGCATAAACTTAAAACATGCACTTAGATCATAAAATCAAGGTTCTACATCGGAAACGACATAACAGAAACTACTTCTATTGCAGGTGAGTGATCTACTTACCCTTTTCTTGATGAAAACTCACTAAATAGAGGTAAAAACCCTAGCGTAGGACTCCTTTCCTCATCCTTGCGAGAACTTCCACTCCTTGGCCCTAGGGGAGCAACCCTAGGTTCTTTACTCAAGAGGAAGAAGAAGAATAAGGGAGAAAACTATGGCTTTCTCCTTGTTTTAGCAACCTCCCTCGTCCTCTATTTTTGCGCAGCCACAAACCTAATCGGGGACTTAACGTGACTTAAGCGGATGTTTAAATACCTCTTCATGAAAAAGCCTTACTCAACTATAACATTAATTCGGTTCATGCTTTTCTGTGGTTGATTCCCTTGCCTTGATGGTTACCCCAACTCACTTAAGGCCTTGCTTTGCCCTGTGTTCGCGGGATCAAACCCCTAACCCCGCCTGACCCCTTATTTTTTTTCTTTTTATTTTAATCCGAAAAAATGCTATAAAATTCAGAAAATTTCCTAATAATTCACCAAAATTATTGGGTGTTACACTATCGCTCTATACGATCCCACAATTTATAATTAACGATTACTCTAGATAGATTTAGTAAAATTTTTAACACATAAAAGTGAAACATTTAAATATTTAATAATTTTGTAAATAAATAGAAAATAACAAGAACTTACAAATCAGGAAATTAGATGTGATAATGATAGTAAACTTAATAATCATAGGTTCACGGACTTATGTTTAGAAAATGGATACCATCATGAATTTTTATATCCTAAAACACTCTTATAAAATGGAATAGTGGAAAGAAAAAAAATAGAACTCTACGAAAATCAGTTAGGTTAACGTTAGATGAATACAATCTACCTAATTATTTATGGGTCATGAAGCCACTAATAGTGCTTGTTAAATTCAAAATATAGTTATAATAATTAAATTACTAAATAAAATTCCCTATGAAGTCTATTTCAATAAAATATCCAATATAAAATATTTAAGAGTATTTGGATGTAATGTAAATATTTTAAATATCAAGGACTACCTTTGAAAACTTACATTAAAAACTTAACAAGAAATTTTTCTAGGATACTCACTAATAGTATGGCTTATAGGGTATATAACAAGTCAATATTAAAAATTGAAGAACCTACTAATTAACATTTGATGAAAATTTTCACTCTATGTATTCTAATTAACTTAAATAAAAAACAACTAAATTTTAAAAAATAGATTATGAACTAAGTAATGTGGGGACTGGTGTCGTCGATAGAGGGGGGGGTGAATATCGACCGTAAAAACTTTTCAGAAACTTGCATAAACATTCATTTGTTTGTTCTGGACTCAGAGTTAGTAGCACAACGGAAAACAAAAAGGAACGAAAAATAGATCAACAAATTGCGCACGGGATTTTTTACTTGGTTCCCAACCCCCCAGGGTTAGTACGTCCAAGGCCTAAGTACGGGAAATGCCCATCCACTAATGGTCTCCTTTCTGGACATTCTGGAGGGGGAGAATCCCATCTTACAATGCAAGATTTACAATAAAATATATTAAAGTAATTAAGTACGGAAAGTAAATCAAACCAAACAGAAAGAGTCGAAGACTCGGCCGATCTGTAACTCCGAAGTGTCGTGCACTTCCTCCCGGAGCTTCCTTGGTCGCAAAGCTTCATCATTAGCGCTTTGTCATCACTTGGAAGGCTCATAATGATCTTTGAATTGTTGTCTGAGTTGAGGGGTCAAAGCCCCTTTTATAGTTTTGTCTGGGGCGCCTGTGATGCTATGGGGTGCCTCATAACCCTGGTCAAACCTCATCCTTCGCGCTGAACTCGCAGTAGTTGATAAGGACCAGTCTAGGGCACCTGTGTTGAAGGAGGTGCCTGATTCATTCAGGCACCTGACCCATTGAGGCACCTATTTCATTAGGGCACCCTATTTAATGGGGGTGCCTAGCAGTCAGGTTTCCAGCCCTGTTGTTTGATTGCATGCTTTGTCTTCAATTTTAGGTACCTGCAAGATACATAAATACAAGGCAAACACATGTACAATCTTAGCCTTAGTGAATTGGTTCTGACTTCGGATTTCCGTGATACCCTAGGTCGAACCGACGCCTAAGTTCCCATCCCCGGGAACGTGCCTTTCACCTACTCCTATCAAGAGACGGTTGCCACCCGGCCCACCCATTGGACTTTTGCCCAGCTTTACTCACTAGGACTTTTGGCCAATCTCATGACCAGGACATTGTGCCCAGTCCATGACTAGGACATATTGCCCAATTCCACGATCCAGGACTTCGGTGCCCAGCCCTCGGCCAGGACTTATTGCGCAATTCCACGAACCAGAACTTCGGTGCCCAGCCCTCGGCCAGGACTTAGTGCCCAATCCATGATCAGGACTTAGTGCCCAAGCCTCGGTCAGGTCTTAGGTGCCCAACCCTCGGCTAGGACTTAGTGTCCAATCCATGATTAGGACTTAGTGCCCAATTCATCGAACCAAGACTTCGTGCCTAGGTTAACTAGGACTTTTCTTCACTTTTTACTCCTTTCTTGACTAACCCTTCCTTGTTCAATGTATCACAAACTTAAGCATATTGTTAAATATTGAAATACTTAGAGGATAACATCACTGATACTTCTTGCACCACCAATCTCCCTCTTTTTGATGTTTGACAATATCTTATGTTTGATTGGATTAAAGAGCTAAGTTCTAAACCTTGGGATAAAATGAAAAGAAATGATCTATGTTTTGAAGACACATTTTGATCCTTCAGCTCTCTATCCTTTGGGAGAAAACAAAATTTCTAACTTAACCTCACTTTCCCCCCTTTTGAAAATACATTTTGATTTTCATTTTGATCCTTTGGGATGAAAAAAAAATTTCTAACTTAAGCGCACTCTCCCCCTTTGTCATACATAAAAAAATGACAAAATAAATTTGCACCAACAATGATAATTAGAAAAAAAAAATCTTTTTGAAAGTACTTAGTATAATTTTTGAAAGCATATCTTCACTCAGAAAAAATTTTGTGCAAACTTAAAAAGACTTTGTGCTTAGAAAAATTTGTGCATTTCGAAAAAAAATTACTTACAAAGATTTTGTGCACCAAAAAAATTTACTTAAAAATAGTTTGTGCACTTGAAAACATTATTTTTTCATTTAGAAAAAAATTTGAACTTAGAAAGTTTTCAACTTAAAAAACGTACTCATAAAAGATTATCCACTTAAAACAAATTATGAACTATGGAATTTTTGAAAAAAAAATTGTACTTTGGAAAATATTGTGTTGAGAAATATTATGAACTTTTTGAAAAATGCAAGTACTTTTGAGAAAATATTATGAATTTTTTTTTGAAAAAAATATAAGTACTTTTGAAATATATTATGATTTGGAAAACTATTAGTACTTTGAAAATTATGAGTCCTTTTGAATATATTAAACTTTTTGAAAAATGCAATTAGTTTTAAAAAATATTTTACTTGACTTGGTTTCTTTTCCAGTCTGACACAATCCTAGGAAACCTTGTTAACTACAAGGATATCTCCCTAAGTGTCTTGGAAATTCTCCAAACTCAAGTAAATATTATTTCCAAAAGTATTCAAAATGATTTTAAAAAATTTGAAAGTGATAAAAATGAGAGTATTTTGAAAGGAAAAAAATTACTTATGTTTTCAAAAGGATTTTGAAAATATAGTGCACGAAAATATATTATTTTGAAATGTTCAATAATTCTTTTAATTTGACCTCCTCCTAAACTTGACCCAGTCCTAGGAAGCTTGCTGACAACAAGTACTCTTCCTCTGAGTCTTTAGGGTTTGGTTCAGATCAAAGAATTATTTAATAATTTCATAAAATAATTGCCAAAAATTTTTTTCCAAAAAATACATGTCAGAAAATTTTCTTTTGACTTAGACTCCCCCTAAATTTGACACATTCTAGGAGTCCTCATAGATCATGAAGTAGACTTCCTCTATGTCTTTAGGGTTTATCAAAATCAAAAGAACAGTTTTGAATGACATGTTGAGTATGGTAATTTTCAAGGAGATAATTTTTGAAAACACAATTTGGAATGAAGATAATTTTTAAAGCATAAGCCTTTTCGAAAAACATAAGTGATAGAAATTTTTAAGCACAATTCTCGAAAAACCTTTTGAAATAATAGTGTTTTCAAGCATAGTTTTTGAAACAATTTTTGAAAACCTTATTTTGAGATAATAAATTTTAAAGCATAAGGTTTAAAAAGAAAATAAAAAAAACTCCCCCTGTATCCGACACCGTATAACTCTATCTAAGTGTCTTAAGGGACTCTAGTGTTGACCTAAAAGGCTTGTGTCTAATTGTGTAGGTCAAACAAATTTTTGAGAAAGATATAATTTTGAAAACATATAATATATTAGCAATCAGACAAGCATGAAATCCATAAAAACATTATTATGTTAAAGCACTATTTTGAAAATAGATTTTTAGAAAATATTCTAAAAATTTTGGAAAACCATTTTTGAAAACCATTTTCAATTTATTAGTCCTTAACATCTCACCCATTTTAGATGTCTCAATACAAGCAAACATGGTTGCCTTATGGGTATATTGTGAGATGCTTGAATAATTTTTCTTTGAATTTAAATCTAAGATTTAATTAAAACTTATGTTAGATTAAAATTTATCAAATAGTAAATTGAATTTGAGTTTCGATAATTGGCTTCCAGGACTTAGCGAGGCACAGAGGCCTTCTTTGGCCGTAGCCTTATTGGAGCAACAACCCTTTCTTTGACAAAGCCTTTTATCGAAAGTTCATTTTCAAATTACTTCTTGAAATATTTTGGTCTAACTAGCTTACGTTTTGGATCGGTAGCTTCGACTAATTCCACCAGACTAAACAGACCAAGTAGGGTACGCCTTACCTTACTTAACCTTATTAGAAGGGCTTCCCTAACGTATTATCATCTCACCTCCACCTAATACTAGGTTGTTCATGTTTTAATCAATCTTTTTCCTATAATCGTTCTAAATCATGCATAAATTTAAATATGAATAACATGACATATATATAAAAAATAGCAAATGCATGAGCATGACAGTTATGCATGAGTCAAACAATTCAAATCATTTTACTTAAGTTTCTAATAATATATCAAATTCCTGATTAGATACATGTCGTGTGAACCTGTGAATATGCCAACCCACTTTGACATATTTAATATTATTAAATTGTATGTTGTAGTTTGGGTAAGATTTTATTTAATTTGAGTTTAAGTTATTAATATTTTAAATTAAGTTAATTGACATTAAATTAATTAAGAATTAATTGAAGTAGAATTAATTAACAATTAATTGATGTTAAATTAATTAAGAATTAATTGAAGTTGAATTAATTAAGAATTAATTAAAGTTAAATTGATTAAGGATTAATTAAAACTAAATTAATTAAGGATTAATTAAGTTAAATTGATTAATTATTAATTAAAATTAAATTCATTAAGAATTAGTTAAAGTTAACTTAATTAAGAATTAGTTAAAGTTAAATTAATTAAGAATAAATTAATATTAAATTAATTAAGAATTAGTTAGAGTCAAATTAATTAATGATTAAATTAAGTAATAGAATTAATTAAGATTTATTTAAGGTTGAAATAATTAAGGTAAAAATTTAATTATGTTTTGGGTTAATTAATAGTTGTGGGTTTAGCTCCATCATTTTTATTATTTCAAAAATTTCTGACTTATCTACTATATCTTCTTTATTTAATTTTTCAAGTTTTTCTAAAAATTCTGATTTGTTTGAATTTTTGTAAATTTTGTTCACTATAGCCTTGATTCTTGAAAATTCAATTTCCTCCTCATCCTCATCATCAAAATCATATCCTTTTATATCTTCATAATAAGTGGAGTAGTTTTATTTGCTACTAGTTAATGTTTTTATAATTATCTTCAGGATTATCCAAAAAATTAATAATTAAATTATTATCTAAAAAGATTTCATCATCACTATTTTCAGAAATATCATCATTATCCTTAGAAATATGTTCAATATTTTTAGAATTATTTTTAATATTTTCAAAATTAATTTCTAAATTTTCAAGGTTAATTTTTTAATTTTCAAGGTTATCATTAAAATTTTCAGATCTAATTTTAGAATTATCATTAATATTTTTAGATCTAATTTCAGAATTATTAAAATTTTCAAATCTAATTTCAGGATTATCATTAAAATTTTTAGAACTAATTTTAGGATTATCATTAAAATTTTCAGATCTATTTCAGGTTTATCATTAAAATTTTCAGATCTAATTTCAGAATTATTATTAAAATTTTTAGATCTAATTTTATCAGAGTTTTCAGAATTAAAATAATCAGAATTTATTTTAGAAATTATTGCATTGACATTAAGGATTAAAAAGTTAATTTCTGATATTATAACATTATCTACATTTTGTAATTTGTCATGCAAAATATTGATTTGACTATTCACAAAGTTTAATTTTTTAGAAAAATTATCTAAGTTATCTACATAAGATAGTGCAGGAATTTGAAAAAAATTTCGAACGTAAATTTTTCGTACCTTTGTCGGACACTGATTCTTGTAGTGTCCGTACTTTTCACATTTGAAGCATTTGATGTATCTTTTGTCCAGCCGGATTTCAGGTGCTGGTACTTCCTTTGTCGCCGGTGTTGTAGATCGAGTCTTACGAGTAGGACACTAATTTTTATAGTGTCCTCTCTCCCTGCACTTGAAACACGTAATATGAAATTTAAAAATTGACATTCTTAAAAGAAAATGTACCTGATTCACCCCTGGGCTCCCCCTCAACTCTTGGCATCTTTGCTCCATCGGCTGTTAGTCCGGTGAAGAGCGACCAAGCTCTAATACCACTTGTGGGGACCGGTGCCGTCGATAGAGGGGGGGTGAATATCTACCGTAAAAACTTTTCGGAAACATGAGTAAACTTTCGTTCGTTCGTTCTGGACATAGAGTTAGTAGCATAGCAGAAAACAAAAAGGAACGAAAAATATATCAACAAATTACACATGGGATTTTTTTTACATAGTTCCCAACCCCCCAGGGTCAGTACGTCCAAGGCCTAAGCACAGGAAACGTCCATCCACTAATGGCCTCCTTTCCAAACTTTCCAGAGGCGGAGAAACTCGTCTTACAGTGCATCATTTACAATAAAAAATATTAAAGAAATTAAGTATGGAAAGTAAATCAAACCAAACAGAAAGAGTCGAAGACTCGACCGATCTAGAACTCTGAAGTGCCGCGCACTTCCTTCCGGAGCTTCCTTGGTCACAGAGCTTCGTCGTTAGCGCTTTGTCATCACTTGGAAGGTTCAGAATGATCTTCATATTATTGTCTATGTTGAGGGGTCGAAGCCCCTTTTATAGTTTTGTCTGGGGCGCCTATGATGCTATGGGGTGCCTCATAACCCTGGTCAAACCTCATCCTTCGCGTTGAACTCGCAGCAGTTGATAAGGCCCAGTCTAGGGCGCCTGTGTTGAAGGAGGCACCTAATTCATTCAGGCGCCTGACCCATTGAGGCGCCTATTTCATTAGGGAGCCCTAGATAATGGGGGCGCCTAGCAGTCAGGTTTCTAGCCCTGTTGTTTGTTTGCTTGCTTTGTCTTCAATTTTAGGTACCTGCATGATACATAAATACAAGGCAAACACATGTACAATCTTAGCCTTAGTGAATTGGTTCTGACTTCGAATTTCCTTGAAACCCTAGGTCGAACTGACGCCAAAGTTCCCATCCCTGGGAACGCACCTTTCACCTACTCCTCTCAGGAGACGGTTGCCACTCGGCCCATCCGGTTGGACTTTTGCCCAACTTTACTCACCAGGACTTATTGCCCAATTCCACGAACCAGGACATTGGTGCCTAGCCCTCGGCTAGGACTTATTGCCCAATTCCACGAACCAGGACTTCGGTGCCTAGCCCTCGGCCATGACTTATTGCCCAATTCCACGAACCAGGACCTTGGTTCCCAGCCCTCGGCCAGGACTTATTGCCCAATTCCACGAACCAGGACCTCGGAGCCCAGCCCTCGGCCAGGATTCAGTGCCCAATCCATGATAAGGACTTAGTGCCCAACCTGTTAGTGCCGGAAGCACCAAAGTCAAACCTTTGTTTTGATAATGGCAAAGGGTTTAGAAGTTAAGATTTGGTTGTGATCTAACAAGCTGATTTAGTGTGCAGGAATTTCCTAGGTACACTGGCACTAAGTCCTTGCCGTGGGCTGGGCAACTAAGTCCTGACCTAAAGTTGGGCAATAAGGCCTGGTGAGTGAAGCTGGGCACTAAGACCTAGTCAAGGACTGGGCACCGAAGACCTGGTGAGTGAAGCTGGGCACAATGACCTGACCGCGGATTGGGCAAGAAGACCTGGTGAGTGAAGCTGGCCAAAGGTCCAACCGGAGGAGCCGGTTGGCAAAATGGTAAATTCTCCCGAGAGAAGTAGGTGAGGACGCATTCCCCGTGGAGGGAACATTAGGCGTCGGTTCGATCTAGGGTTCCATTTGGGAGACCCAAAGTCAGAACCAAGATAGCTTAGGCTGTAAATAATGTCTAACATATATTGTATATTTGCTTCTTGTGTTTTGGAACTAACCCTGGTTGGGAAATGAAGGGACTGTATTTCTGCAGCTCAAGCGCCTCATTGGAAGGAGGCGCCTCACTGGGCTATGTGCCTGTAAGGATACAGGCGCCCCAGTGCATGGCCAATGTAACACCCAATAATTTTCATGAATAATTAGGAATTTTTCTGAATTTTTGGCAATTTTTCGGAATAAAAATGAAAAAAAAAATTAAGGGTCGAATGAGGGATTGATCTCTCGACCACAGGGACAGGCCGGTCCTTAAGGGCGCCTAGCTGACCAGAAGGGCAAGGGTATCAAGCACAGAAAAGGGAGGAGCGAAATTATGTTATAGGTGATTTAGGCTTTTTCATGAAGAGGTATTTAAACCCCGCTTAAGTCGCGTGAAACGGCAGACTAGGGTTGGTGGCTGCGCGACAAGGAGAGAGCGAGGGGCTGCGAAACCAAAGGGAACTCAAGAGATCTCTTTCTCCTCCTTCTTCCTCTTGAGTAGAACATCTAGGGCTTCTTCCCTAGGGTCAAGGAGGGAGGAGATTTGCACGAAGAAAGGGAAGAGAAGGGCTACGTTGGGATTTAAACCATATTTAGTGAGTTTTCTTCAAGAAAGGGTAAGTAGATCACTCACCTGCAATAGAAGTAGTTTCCGTTATGTCGTTTCTGATGTAGAAACTTGATTTTATGATCTAAGTGCATGTTTTAAGTTTATGCTAATTGCGTGTCTTAAGTTTATAAAGAGAACATGTTTATTAACTTAGAACTTGGTTTTGATTAAGTTTTGGTTGTGTGACCTAAGTATGATAAGACTAAATTCTTGAAAAGTCCCAAAAATGAGTTTTGGGTTAAGGGCACGCAAGGTGTTCGATGAAAGTTCCAAGTAAGAAAGGTAAAGTTTATAGAGCAAAATGTATGCAAAAAGAAAGATAGCTTGATAAGTATAAGCATATTGAGTAAGAAAGTATTTTACTTTTGTAAAGTGACATGTACCGGGCAAATGAGAGGCCCACAGAAAGTTAGAAGGAAGCTCTAATAGGGTGCGTTGGCTAGCTACCCCGAAACCTATTAGAAATGCGCGCATTGGTACATTGATACCATGGTACAATGTCAAGGCCTGAGAATGTTATTATTATTTTTAAGTATATAAGTATATGTAAGTGTTTTAATTCTCTTAAGTGCATGTTTTTGGTTATGTATGTTGACATGGTTATGGTATAAGCATGTTAAAGAGAAAGAGCAAAGAAGTTAGTGTTCTGAAGTATGGAAATGTATCATTAGTAAGTTTCAAAAGGAATCATGAGCATGTTAAGTTTGCAAGTGTTTTGATGCTAGTAAATGTTTTCAAGCATGATTGAGCATGATAAGTGTATGAAAGTTCCCATGTGCAAATATTTCCAAGTGCATGTATTTTGAAGCAAGCATTCTTTGAAAAGAGCATGATTATCATTTATCGTATGGATTTGTGAGTTAGGATTTACTTACTAAGAAATTCGCTTATTAGTTGCATTTCCTTCTATTGCAGACAAAGGTAAAGAAAAAGCATAAGTTAAGGAGGCGAACGGGACTTGCATTGATGTTCAGTGGCAGCGGAACCGTGGAAGAGATCTATGGGCTAAGTCTTGTAGAACCTTGTGGTTGTGTTTTGAAATTGGTAAAGCGTAAGGATTTTGTTTAAACCTTGCATAGAGACCAAGTTGAGTACAAACTCTACAATAGATATTATATGTTTTGATAGTTTCTTAAATTCCGCAAAGATCCTAATTGCAAGTAAATGGATTTGTTTTGGGTTGCTAAGATGTTCATAAAACTAGTATAGAGTATAGATTTGGTGTTATTTCTTTATATGCTTTGGAAGTGTATGAATTATGACCTTTGAAAGGAGTTCCCAGGTCTGTAAATGCAGGTTTCAGGCGTGCCAGTCGACTGGTTCAGAACCAGTCGACTGCCCAATCGAACAGAAAGTTTCTGTTCGATGCACCAGTCGACTGCCAGGAGGTCAGTCGACTGGTGCCGGGCACAGAAAGTTTCTGTGGTTGACACCAGTCGACTGGCTATCTATCAGTCGACTGGTACCATTAAAAGGAAAGTGTTGTAGGGCAGATGGTTAGTGCTTTAGTTTTATAACTAAGAGGTCTAGGGGCAAATCCTTGCAAAGCAAATAAAATGAAAGTTTTTTTTAAAAGAAAAAAAATTCAGAGCAAGTTAAGGGAAGTCAAGTAGTTGTAACCTAAGGCTAAGAATAAGGTAAGGTTAAGGTTAAGTAAAAGTGACGTCCTCTTTAAGGGAGAGAAGTTAAGGTGGGTCGTCACAGCCAAACCGAGACCATCGAAGCAAACTGCCACGAATGCCTATGGACCAAGTCAAGCTAGGCACCCCAGTTAGCTCAGGTGCCTCAATGAAAGGGATAAGTGTTGACCGAGCCTGCGGATCAGTGTTCACGCAGGAGAGGCCACGTGTCAGGCGCCCCCTCCAATACAGACGCCCACGAGTAGACTATAAAAGGGGGTTCACCCCCAAGGGTTCAGAACAACTCGCTCTAGTCGCTTTCAACACTTTCACTCAAGCGATACGCTTCGGCTCGCTCTGCATTCGAGATTCAAGCGTCGACGATGACCCGCTGCTTCGAGATTCCATCCACTTCGGTCGTCGGTAAAACTATCAAGTTTCTTAGGTGTTATAACTGCTTTTTCCGATTCTATATCTGTACTCGAAACAGTAATTATTTTTACGAATATAGAATTTCCCAACGTAAATGGTCAAGGACCGTGGGCCTTGGAGTAGGAGCCGACCGCGACTCCGAACCAAGTAAAACAAATCGTGTTAGCGACTTTGCTTTACTATTTCTGCTGCGTATTTCTCTTTACTGTCTGACAATTTTTCGACCGATATTCACCCCGCCTCTATCGATTTACTCTGATCCAACAAGTGGTATCAGTGCGGGTGGTTCAAACTTGGTGCAACCACCAGTTTGAGATTTTTCTTTTGGATTTACGAATTTTTAAATTTTTTCGCTCGAATTTTCTACTCGAATTTTCTATTTAATCGAGGTTGGTGCAACACCACTCGATTTGTTTGCTTTATTATTAATTTCTTCCCGCACTACTAATCCAAGACTCAGTCTTGGAACAAGTTTTTTTTTGTTATTCCTTTTTAGTAAATCCTAATGGCCATGCAAGAGGGATACAACACTGTCAGACCTCATCATTTCAGTGGAGAAGACTTCTCCTACTGGAATAGCACGATGGAAGTCCACCTGAAAACTCAGGTGGACATGTGGATAATCATCCAGTCTGAGCTGGAAATTCCCAAGAACACAGAAGGAGTGGCGCAACATTATACTGAATGGGACGGCTCGCTAAAGAAGAAAATCAAGGCCGATGCAAAGGCAACCCAGACTTTGCAATGCAGCTTAACCAAGGAGGAACTGAACCGGGTGGGACCCTTCAACAGCGCGAAGGAGCTTTGGAACAAGCTGATTGAGCTGCATGAAGGCACTTCCGACACAAGGATCAGTAAAAGAGATCTGTTACTGAACAGACTCTATACCATCAAGATGCATGACGGTGAGACTGCGGCCCAACTCTATGCCAGAATTCAAGAACTGATGAACAGGCTACACACGATAGGTCACAAGGTTGAAAACCGTGACTTGATCAGGTATACGCTTAACTCTTTTCCGAGAAACTCACTGTGGGTGTCTATGGTAGATGCCTACAAAATTCAATGAACCTATCTGAAATAAAATTGGACGAACTTTTTTCTGAATTAGAACTGCACGAACAGACTAACACTACCTTGATCGAGAAAGGTATAGCTTTCATTGTAAGTAAATCTCAAGGCAAAGCTTCCAAGAAGAAGACTCAACCAGCAGCCGAGTCTGACACAGACTCGGATTCAGAAGGTAGTGAAGGGGATCGACCCATGTTGGTTCGGCTAGCTCGGGACTACTATAAAGAGGTAAAGCAGCAAACGAACAAAAAGAAAGCAAGCCGAAGAAAGGAAGATCCGTCAAAGCCTTCAACAAGCTCGAAGAGCAAGACCAACATTACCTACTACGAGTGCAACAAAAAGGGACATTTCAAGTCAGAGTGCCCCAATCTGAAGGAGACCAAGAAGGTGCGATGAAAGAAGGCTCTCCAAGCCACCTGGGATGAATCCTCTTCCGAAGAAGAAGAAGAACTCCCACACGCGAATTTTCTCACGATAACCGCCTTAGAAGACGTCGACTCCAGATCGGAATCGGAACCAGACGACGGAAGACTCACAATCTCAAAAAATGGGCAAATCACGGTAAGGGGTTACTCAGAATAGGAACTTTCAAAATTAATTTCTTATTTATCTTGCAACTTGGCGAAAGCCAAAATCCGGGTTGAGTCCCTCCGACAGGAAGTAAAACTCCTGAAAGAGGAAGTCAACTCGAGGTCCTTGACTGAGCCAGTTCAAGAAGGAAGCATAACCCAAGTTCAAAAACTTGAGGAAGAGAATTCCTCCCTGAAGACTCAAGTCAAAGAGCTCAGAGTTGCCTTAGAACGGTTCACATCGGGTTCCAAGGGTCTTGACATGATCCTTGGAAAGCAGAAGTCCGTTCTTAACCGATCCGGACTCAGTTATCGAACCAAGTCAAGACAACCCTCTTATTATGCTATATTGAACCAACCTTGAACCCAAGTCCAAGCATGGGTCCCCAAGCTCTGTTTGAACAAACAAGCTAGACCAAACCAATATTGAATCCCCAAGGACAAGATTCACATCTTGCCTAACCATTATCGAGGCTATAGTCTAGGGGGAGCCAATATAAAAACAATAGTTATAATTAGATAATTTTCTTGTTAATTACATGCTTGATTGTTTATTTTTGCAATTTTTATTATCATGCTTAGATTTATGACTGGTTAGTTTAAGGACAAAACGATTTATTTGAAACTTGAACAACCTAGTATTGGGTGGAGGTGAGATGATAGTACATTAGGGAAGCCTTTCTTATAAGGTCAAGTACACTCTACTTGGATTGTTTAGTCTGGTGGAACTAGCCGAAGCTACCGATCCAAGACCCAAACTAGTTAGACAAGAATTTCTCAAAAAGTAATTTTGAAAATGAAATTTCGTTAAAAGGCTTTGTCAAGGAAAGGGTTGATGATCCAATAAACCTACGGCCAAAAAAGCCTTGTCCGTCGCCAAGACCTGAAAGCCAATTTTTAAAATTCAAATTTAATTTACTCATTGTCAAATTTGAATCTAACACAAATTTCAAGTAATCCTAGAGTCAACCACTTTTCAAAATCAATAAACTTAACCTTATAAAATTTTCAAATTAACCATATTTTTTTTCAAAATTAAAATCTTTAATTTTTGAAAACCTGTCTCACAATACCTATAAAGTTAACGTGATTGATAACACTAGATTGGGTGAGACAGACTAAGCTATGAAAATCAATTTAAGCTATCCCTAACTCTAATGGATCCAAATCAACAAATTCTTTATATGTAGGAACATAAAGATTTGGACCAATGGATGTTGGATAGTGGATGCTCCAGACACATGATTGGAGACAAATTGAAATTCACCAAAATCAAGTTCAAGATCTTAGGCTCAGTAGCATTTGGCAACAATGCTACACTCAAAATCATTGGGTCAGGTAACATTGAACTCAAGTTTGATTTTGTGATTAAGAAAGTACTCTTGATTGAAAATTTTAAATTCAATTTGCTTAGTATAAGTCAACAATGAGATACTGGCTATGTGGTTACATTCACCAACTCTGACTGCCTGATTAGAAACCTTCAAAACTCAGAAGTCATGCTTAAGGATACTAGGAAAAACAACATTTATACTATCAATTTACCTTTAGTACCAAAATGTTTCTTGACACAATTAGAAGAATCCAATCTCTGGCATAAGAGATTAGGTCACACTCATGTTAAACTAATTTCGAAAGTTACCCAACTTGGTTTAATTAAAGGTGTACCAAGAATTAAGAATTTTGAAAACACAATCTGTAACTCATGTAACTAAGGCAAACAAACTAAGTCTGCTCACAAATCAATTCAATCAGACTTAACCCAAACCACACTTGAGCTCCAGCACCTTGTCCTATTTGATTCACATGGAGCCATGTCACTAAGCGGGAATCGGTACTGCTTAGTAATTATCGATGATTACTCTAGGTTTAATTGGGTTAGGTTCCTAAAAACCAATGATGAAACTTTGAACTTATTTATTGACTTATGTAAAATAATTGAAAACCAAAATGATACTAAAATCAAAAGACTTAGAAGTGATCACGGGGGAGAATTTGAAAATCAACGGTTTGAAGAATTTTGCAAAATAAATGGGTACATACATGAATTTTCCTGTCCTAGAACCCTCCCCCCCCCCAACAAAATGGGATAGTGGAGGGAAAGAATAGAACCCTTCAGGAAGCCGCTAGAATCATGTTAAATGAATTTAACCTAGCTAATCAATTTTGGGCAGAAGCGGTAAGTACAACATGTTACATCCAAAACAGGGTTCTAATTAACAAAAGGCATAATAAAACACCTTATGAATTATATTATCATAAACTGCCTAACCTACCTAAGAGTCTTTGGGTGCAAAGTCCATATCTTGAACACTAAAGACTACCTAGGTAAGTTTTGATCCAAGTCAACCCCAAGGATCTTCCTAAGATATTCAACAACTAGTAGGGCCTATAGGGTTTACAATAAACAAACTCATAAAATTGAAGAAACTACAAACTTAATTTTTCATGAGGAAATTGAACCAAAAACTGATAATCAAAAATTAAACCAATCAAATACTGGTCAGGAAGAGAATGAACCAACAATTGAACCATCAATTGAACCTCTAAATGAACTAACTCTTGAACCAACTACCGAGGTCTCAACTCAACCTATAACTGAACCGACCCAAGTAGTTGAACCAAACACTGAACCGAACCGTCCAGCCGGACCTGAGGCTGAACCTAGTACTAGAAGAACCAAGAAACCCAGACTCAGTCACCCTTCTAATCAAATTATGGGTGATCCAACCTTAGGAGTCAGAACTAGGCCTTCCTATAGAAATCATAGTCAAATTGCGTTAATTTCAAAAATTGAACCTAAAATTATAGAGGAAGCCCTACCTGACCCTGATTGCATCACAGCTATGCAGGAGGAGTTAGCCCAATTTGAAAGAAATCAAGTATGGGAACTAGTACCTAAACCTGAGGGTAAATCTGTTATAGATACTAAGTGGGTGTTCAGAAACAAATTAAATGATCAAGGAGAAATAGTTATAAATAAAGCCTACTTAATAGCTAAAGGGTTTAGTCAAGTCGAAGGGTTAGACTATGATGAAACCTATGTTGGTGTAGGCAGCACCTAAGTCAAACCTGGGTTTTGATAATGGCAAAGGGTTCAGAAGTTAAGATGCTATTGTTGTCTAACATGTTCACTGAGTCTGCAGGAAGAAGCCCTAGGTACACTAGGCAAGAAGTCCTGGCAAAGAGCTGGCCAAAGAAGTCCTGGTCAAGGACTGGGCAAGATGACCTGACCGGAAGTCGGGCAAAGAAGTCCTGGTCGAAGACTGGGCACGAAGTCCTGGCAAGGGGCTAGGCACCGAAGACCTGACCGGAAGTTGGGCACGAAGACCTGGTCAAGTGGACCGGGTAAAAGTCCAACCGGAGGAGCTGGTTGGTAAAAGGTAAACTCTCCTGAGAGGAGTAGGCGAGGACGCGTTCCCCGTCGAGGGAACAGTAGGCATCGGTTTGACCTAGGGTTCCATTTGGGAGACCCGAAATCAGAACCAAGACATCTACGGCTATAATTATTACTTACTATGTTTTTGGGACTATCCTTAGTTGCAGGGTCAAAGGACTGATCGTCTGCAAGTAAAGGTTCTTCACTGGGCCTAGGCGCCCGAATGAAGTCAGGTGCCCGAATGGGCTCAGGCGCCCGTAAGGATACGGGCGCCCAAGAGCGAAGGCAAATCCCAAATCATAGCTGCGAAGCCACTGAACCAAGGCGGATCAGGCGCCCGTGAGGTCACGGGCGCCCCCATCAGTTTAGGCACCCAAGTGGGGAGGATAAGCGCTGATCGAGCCCGCGGATAAGGATTTTCGGATCGAAGGTCACGTGTTAGGCGCCCCCAACCCATCAGGCGCCCGATAGAGTACTATAAAAGGAGCTCGACCCCAAGGCTTCAACAACACAGTTTTCTAACGCTCCAAAGCTTTTTGTTCAAGCGCTACACCCTAGCAAACTCCGACTTCGAGATTCCAGCGCCGATGACATCCCTCTGCTCCAAAATACGATCCACATCGGGCGTCAATAACGAAAAATGTAACTAGTTTTCAGTACATGCAATATTCCTGTACTCAACTTGTAAACTGTTTTGTGCGATCATAGTATTTCCCAAAGTAAACGGTCAAGGATCGTGGGCCTTGGAGTAGGAGTCGACCGCGACTCCGAACCAAGTAAAAATCTTGTGTTCCTGTGTGCATTTAATTATTTTCGTTATGTTTTTGCTCTTTATTCTATCCGAAAAGTTTTAACGATATTCACCCCCCCCCCTCTATCGTTTTTCTCGATCCAACAAGTGGTATCATAGCGGGTGGCTCAAATTTGGTGCAACCACCAATTTGAGAGTTTTTCGGATCTTACGATTTTTTTTTTTTAAAAGAAGAATTTTATTTCAAGAAGTGAAAATCCATTTTAGAAGGGGGACCAAACCTTACCTTCTAATATGGAATTATAGCAGAAAGAAACACACTAGTTTTACAATTTGGGAATCTGAGCAAAAATTGGCTAGAAGAATTTTATAAGCAAAGCAGCCATTAACCTTGATTATAACACCAACTGTGCTATTCCACCTTGAAGAATACCATAGTTTCAGGAGATGTCCATAAGATAAACATTGAGGTATTAGGGATCAAGTACCCGAATTACAGAAAAACCAACCAGCTTAGAGAGATCAACCACAGCTTTAGAGTAGTTACTGAGATCAACCACAGTTTCAAAAAACCTAATCAACTTTGAGTTCAAGTGCAGAAATTATCACTAGTTTCTTCGCACCATTAGCATTACTGAAGTTAGCCATTGCCAATTTGTTGGAGTCTTGGTACACAGAGTTTTATGCCAAGAGAACAGTTAATCATACAAAAACTGCTGCATTAAACTTTAAGTTTGCATCAACTAATGTTTACTGCACCTTTATCAATACTACTCCACAGAACCTCCATATCTAACTCTTCAATTAACAGCTCAGGAACCAAAGCTGGAAACCTCTTCAACAATAGCAATATAGCAGAAATACAGATTTAGGGGAGGGACAGAAATTTGAATTGAGAAATTTGATTCTCTTAAGACATCCAAATATGAGAACTCATCATATTCATACCCACCAATAAGGTCCATTAACAGATTTCAGAAATTCTATTTTCACTTTTTAGATACAACATCGAGAACAATCAAAGCTTCAGAGAGCAGCCATAGTTTCAGAGAATAACCCAGCTTTGAGATCAGAATTACTTTGATCAGGATTTGACAATATTATCCATTCATAGTATCAGAATTACTAGCAGTAATCAGGCTGCCATTTGAGCATTCACCCTCAATTCTACTCATTGTCTAAGAGACAATATTGAATTCAGTGAATCAAGATAGAATAATAATCCTTCAGCCAATATATGATAGGAAAATAACATCACCAGAGAAATCTATTTTTGCAGTTATCAACAATGAAAGCCAGTAAACGGACACTGATCCTATCAGATACCAAAGCTTCAGAACATTAAAGGCCGAGAGCTAAACCTGATGAAGCGCAATTAATAATATCAAATATATCAATATTCAAGAATACACAACAGTTCTTCTCTTTGCACAACGACATTTAACCATATCACATCCACCAGAGGAAATCAGTTCAAAGTACCCACCATAATTGAAATTCCAGAAGAACTCTATAATGTTTTCCGATCCACTCTGATGTAAGGAATACCCAACCTGTCAAGCTTACATATACCATGCAATTCTTTTTCCATGTCTTTCTTCAATAGCACTCTTTCCCCTTGTACATTAAAAGCCTGATTGGCCAAAAAATCAGTAGCGGCATTTGCTTCTCTATAAACATGAGAGCAAATTACATGATGTTTCTCCACAAGCGATCTAATTTTTGAAATTATCTTCCTATACTCCCAACTCATAGACGAAGACTGTAAGATCATCAGAGAAACCAAGGAATCCGATTCTAACCAAACCGGGAGAAAATTATAAGCTACACATAATTCAAGGCCTGCTTGAATAGCAAAAAGCTCTGCCTTCACATTAGATGAGGAACCCAAGGTGCCATACTTTGCCATAAGAAAATCTCCTGCATGGTTTCGAATTATAAGATGATAAGCCAGGATTCCCTCGCGAACATCCATCAGTATTTAACTTGTAACCTCCTTCATTAGGCCTCTTCCATTGCACCATAGTTATTATGGTTCTAGTTATATTTTTAACTGATAAACCCCAACTTCTAGCCACTGATGTATATCCCTTCCAATGCTTTCCTTTAATGTTTCCTGCATTTTCCCCAAGCAAACAATACTGTATTATGTTGCTCTTAATTTTGAACACTTTTTGTTTTAAGCCTTTATGTTTAGCCTCATTCCTAGCTAACCATAAAAACCATAGAATAAGAAATGGCATAACTTCTCTAATATGACCTCCTTGCAACCATTTCAATCCTAATCTCCAATCTTCTAAATTTGATGATCTGCAAACATCAAAAACTCTTGCAAAGTAGGACCAAACTTCTTTAGCAATGGGGCCATCAAAAAATAAATGTTTCCAGGTTTCCATATAATCACAACAATGACATTTAGATGCAAGAGCAACACCTCGTTTTTGTAATATATCATCAACTGGGAGTTTCCTTTTTAAGAAACGCCAAGCAAAAATCGAAATACTAGGCCTTAACAAATCATTCCAAATAGCATAATTAATATAAGAAACTGATTGTGCCTGTCTAACCTTGTCCCAAGCTAACTTCAACAGAAATTCACCATTTAAAGCAGGTTTCCAGATTTTCAATCTGGAATAGTTTGTTGCAAATACTAGTCTGCATTTCGTCCTTCAGTTCCTCCGGAAGGACGCCTATAATTCTATTCTTCCTCCAATTTAAATCCTCAAGAATATCTGCAATTTGCAAATCTTTATTTTCAATAGGCATGCATTGATTAAAAATAGGACCTCCATCAAGCCAAGTATCATACCAAAAGTTCATTTTACCATTTCCCAATAGCCAACCGATATTCTGTTCTGCTAAGCTTCGAACTTTGATCAATCTTCGCCAAATAAATGATGCCTTGCTTTTTAAGCTCACCACAACCGGATGTTCGGATCCACAATAAAGCTTAAATAGAAATTCAGCCCAAAGTGTGTTTTGCTCTCTAAAACGGAACCAAAGTTTAATAGCCATTGCCAAACTGAAATTTGTAAGCTTCCTAATCCCCAAACCACCTTCCAATTTCTGTTTACTGATATCTTCCCAAGACACCCAATGTATTTTCCTGTTATTATCTATCGAGCCCCAGAAGAACTTTGCAAAAATCATTTCCAAGTTATGAAGGACAGATAATGGAGGGAGGAGAACTTGCAGTAAAAATAGAGGCATTGAGATGAGCACACTCTGAATTAAATAGAGACGACCTTCATATGACAAATTTGATAAGTTCCAACCCAAAAGTCTTTTCCTTATCTTCTCTAACATAGGTTGAAAATAAGCAGATTTTCTGTGCCCAGTGAATAAAGGAATGCCTAAATATTTCAAAGGCCATACACCCTCCAAAAAACTAGTAGCCATTAGAATTGATCTTTTACGAGTTTCTGAAATTCTCCTTGACAGATAGATCAGACTTTTTCTTGCATTAACAGCTTGTCCTGAATTTTTCTCAAAGTCGTCCAGAAAAGCTTTGACTTTTTTAACACAATTGATTGACCCATTCAGGAATATCATGACATCGTCAGCATATGCGAGGTGAGAGATCTTCAAGGAGCATCCTGAAACAAAACCCAATGAAGGATTATTAATAAAGAGTTTCTCTAAGCCCCTGGATAGAAATTCTGAGGCAATAATAAATAAAAATGGAGAAATGGGATCCCCTTGTCTTAATCCTCTTTTTGATTGAAAGAAACCTGCCAGTTGCCCATTTATACGGATAGAAAACCAAACTGTAGTAATACATCTTCGAATGCAAGCAATAAATTTTTCTGAAAATCCAAAGGCTGACAAAATTCTGAAAAGTAAATTCCACTGGACCCTGTCAAAGGCTTTGGCCATATCGAGTTTCATAATCATATTTCCCCCTCTAACATGATAATTCAGCTTATGTGTCATTTCCTGAGCTAATAATATATTATCAGAAATTAATCTACCTTCAACAAAACCACTATGAAAAGGGGATATGATCTTGTTCAGCAATTTTTTCAGCCTATTTGCCAATAATTTTGAGATTATTTTATAGGAAACATTACATAAACTGATAGGCCGAAAATCTTGCCATGCTGGAGCATTCTCAATTTTTGGAATTAGTACAATAGTTGTAGCAGCCATGCCTTTTGGAATCATCCCACCTGAAAAGAAATCTACCACAGCTTGATAAACATCCTTTTGAATTAAATCCCAACAAGAAGTATAAAACGCTACTGAAAAGCCATCCGGTCCAGCCACGCTATTTTGGTCCATTTCCCACACTGACTGCTTTATTTCTTCTAGAGAAGGCAGTCCTGTGAGTGCTTCATTTTCCTCCATGGAAATCAACTCAGGTATGCAACTTAAATCCAAAGCCGAGTCATTAAAGGAATCACCTGTCAACAAATTCTCAAAATATCTGACTGCTGAATCTCTAATTAAATCTGATTTTTCCAAGCACCCACCCTCGTCCCATATCCTGAATATTCTGTTAGTTAGTCTTCTTGTCTGCACCATGTTGTGGAAAAATTTTGTGTTTCTATCCCCCTCAGACATCCATTTTATTGCAGCTTTTTGTCTCCAAAAATCCTCTTCCATCTGAAGAGTTTTAAAAAGAAGTGCTTGAAGTTTGTTTTTAACTATTCTGTTCTCCTCCGAGGGGTCATTATCAAACTTGTTCTCAGCTTCACTGAATTGTTTGTCCACTTTCCGAACATTATCATGTATGTTTCCGAATATCTCCTCATTCCACCACTTCAAATGGCTTTTCAATCTCTTCAACTTGATCTGCAATTTGGAAAGTCCATAACTATCACATGGCAGGTTCCAATTTAGCATAACAGTTTGCTTGAAACCATGGTGCCTTAACCACATTTTCTGAAATCTGAAGGAAGCTACTGCTTGATCAAACATTGGAAAAGAAATCAGCAATGGACAATGATCAGAAGCTGCCCTGTTCAAATGTTCTACTCTCACTGAAAATCTCTACCCCTGCTCATATGTAGAAGTCAAAACTCTGTCCAACCTAATCCTATTATTTGTCCAGGTAAAGCAATCCCCTACAAATCCAGCGTCAACCAGCCCAGTAATCATCATAAAATTGTTAAAGTCATCCATCGCACCTCCTTTTGTGACAGCTCCTGATGATTGTTCTGTTTCTTTTGCAATAATGTTAAAATCTCCACCTACCAACCAGAATTCATCATTTGATGGGTTGATACGCTCTAACTACTCCCAAAGATCATACCTGCCAACTTTAGAACATTTTGCATAAACTATAGAAACTAGCATTTCAATCGGGAGTAAAGCAGATTTCAATTTACATGAAGAAAATGATCATGATCAACTAAAATAGAGCATTCTATATTTGCATCATGAGAAAACCAAATTTTCTCGGAGCAGTTGGAATAAATTTCTGAGAAACCCAGCCTTTTGGCCATTAGTAAACCATCTAGAGATATCATAGGTTCAAGGATACCTACAAAGTTCAAATGGAATTGATTTTTCAAGTAAATCAATCTTCTAAGAGAGGAGGGATTCCCTATCCCCCTAATATTCCATATTATTCCTGACATTAATAAACTAATTTTTTGAAGTCTTAAAAGCCTGAGCTTTACTTCTAGTTACCCTTTGAGGTAAAATAGAAGGATCTTTTTTATAAGCAATTGAAGAAACAACTTTATTCAGCTCAAGAGGAAATGAAGATGACCTTTGTAGATGACCCCTTCTTTCTTCATCAGATATTGATTCCTCCATAAATGATTTACTCTTCTCTACTCCCTCAAAATTCTCTTGCCTATCATGCATAGAAATTCCATCTGAAATATTCATATTCAGCTCCTGCTCAATTTGTTGATCATAATCTGCTATAACAGCTTCTCCAAATTCATTCGAATAACCCTCCATAGGAATTTTTTTTCTTTCTTCATTTTTTTCGAATTTTTCTCGTTAATCGAGATTGGTGCAACACCACTCGATCAATTTTTTTATTTGTTCCCGCACTACTAATCCAAGACCAAGTCTTGGGATAGAATTTCTTTTTTTTGTTATTTCAAAAATCTTAAATGGCCATGCAAGAGGATTTCAGCACAGCCAGACCACCACTTTTCAGTGGAGAAGACTTCTCTTACTGGAAGAGTCGAATGGAAGTCCACCTAAAAACTCAGGTGGATATGTGGATCATAATCCAATCTGGTCTGGAAATCCCTAAGAATGGTGAAGGAGTGGCACAACATTACACAGAATGGGACACCTCGCTAAAGAAGAAGATCGAGGCTGATGCAAAGGCGACCCAGACACTCCAATGCGGACTAACCAAAGAAGAACAGAACCGGGTGGAACCCTTCAACAGTGCGAAGGAACTCTGGAGTAAGTTGATTGAATTACACGAAGGTACCTCCGACACCAGAATCAGCAAGAGGGACCTACTGCTGATCAAATTGTACACCATCAAATTGAACGAAGGCGAGTCAGCAACCCAGCTCCACGCCAGGATCCAGAAGCTGATGAACGGTCTACACACAATCGGTCACAAGGTAGAAAACCGTGACCTTATCAGGTATACCCTAAACACCTTCCCGAGAAATACTTTGTGGGCATCTATGGTAGATGCTTACAAAGTTTCTAGGGACATTTCCAAATTTAAATTAGATGAATTATTTTCTGAACTAGAATTACATGAGCAGACTAACTGCACCATAGCCGAAAAAGGTATTACTTTTCTTGCAGAAAAAATAGGAAAGGTAACCAAGAAAAAGCCATAACCTGCACCCGAGTCTAACTCAGACTCAGACTCAGAACACAACGAAGGAGATCGACCCAAACTGGTTCGGCTAGCACGGGACTACTACAAGGAGCTGAAGCATCAGACCAACAGAAGAAAAGCCAGCCGAAAGAAGGAAGATCTAGCTGAACCATCAATGTCTAAGACCAAATCAAACGTGACCTGCTTACGAATGCAACAAGAAGGGACACTACAAATCAGAGTGCCCTAATCTAAAAGAAGCCAAGAAGGAAGAAGGCCCTTCAAGCCACGTGGGACGAGCCCTCCTCCTCGAAGAAGATTTATCTAACTTCAAGTTATTTATCTTTCCCTCTATTCTATTTGAATGAAAACAAACCATCCCACTTAGTAAGCCTATTTTGCTCTCATGCTAAAGGTCTAGGGCTCAAACCTTACTTAAGTTTTTTTTACTGCGCATTCTATTTTTATTCATTTTTACCTTATTTGTCCATGGAAAAATTCTATAAAAATATCCATAAATACTAGGATATTTCTAAAATTAGTTTTGAGAATTTTCGGGCATTACAAAAACATTGTCAAAGCCTAATTGATTGATTGCAATACAAGAAGAGTTAACCCAATTTGAACGAAATGAAGTATGAGATTAGTATCTTCACCTAAAAATAAATCAATTATTGATACTAAATGAGTCTTCGTAATAAATTTGATGATAATGGAGAAATCATTAGAAAGAAATCTCATCTAGTTGGTAAGGGGTTTAGTCAAGTTGAAGGCTAGATTACGACAAGACCTATACCCCGATGGCTAAGCATGATTCCAGCATAATGTTGCTAACCTATGCAGCACTTATAGTATTCAAGTTATACCAAATGGATGTTGAATCTGTATTTTTAAACTTGCTAATTAAAGAGGAAATCTATGTATATCAACCACCTAGTTTTGAAGACTTAGAATATCTAAACTATGTGTTTAGATTAAAAAAAGGCTCTTTATGGGTTAAAACAAGCACTTAGGCTTGGTATGAAAGACTATCTAGTTATCTAAGTTCAAAAGTATTTATAGAGGTCAAATTGACCCGACACTTTTTTTAAAAACTCTTGAATCAGACATATTTATATCTTAAGTTTATCTAGATGATATAGTATTTTGATCAACCAACTCTAAATTTTTAAAAGAATTTATAACCCTAATGAAACATGAGTTTGAAATGAGTTTAGTAGGAAAATTAAATTTTTTTAGGACTACAAATAAAACAAAATAAGGAGGAAAATTATGCACACAAAATATAATATTCAAAAGAATTTATTAAAAGAATTGTCTTGAAAAATGCTAAAGAATTAAAAACTCATAGATAATGATCCAAATGGAAAGCCAGTAGATTTAAAGTGTTACAAAAGTGTTATATGTAGTTTGTTATACTTAATTGCAAGTAGATATGTCATATTATCTACAGTATGTGTGTTAGATACCAAACTTGTACTATAGAATCTTACTTAACAAATTCAAAAGAATTTTTCCGTATCTTAAAAGAATAATTAATATAGGAATGTGGTATCCTATAACTGTCAATTTTGAACTAGTTGATTATTCTGACTCAAATTATGCTAGCTATAAATTAGATAGAAAAAGTACAAATGGGGTTAACAATACTAGGATCATCATTAGTTATTTAGTAGAAAACAATACGTTGTTGCCCTATCTACTACTGAAGTAGAATACATAGCCATAGGTGAATAAGTTGCACAACTATTATAGATGTCCATATTTTAAAGACTTTGACTTAAATTACAAAAATGTTAAAATATTTATTGATAACATATGTTCAATAAATCTAACTAAAAATCTAGTATATCTCTCTAGGACAAAGTGATAATTACCATTTTGTTAATCAATTTAGGCTCTCAAATCCATGTTTTGATCCCTTGTATATGCTTAATCTTGTATTTACACTAGGTTCCATGAGTTATTTCTATTTTTGGTTTTGGATGCAATTCTTTCTATATTTGAGATATTGTGGCATTAAAATTTGAATCTAATTTTGTAGGCTTTGAATGATCATGGACCTAGATCAGATTGGATCGAGTTTGAGTCAGACTTGGATTCGGATTAAGATGATCAAGCATTGGAAGAATGTGGGCCGTCCAATCAAGAAACGGGGAGATCTGAGCCATCTATCAGCTTCTGATCAATCTGAGCTCAAGATAGACTTAATCAAGACCATAGGTCAAGATATGAAGTTTTGTTCCAAATCAGAAGTCATCCAGCCGTTGGATCAAGCTCAAGAGGAGTCTAAGCCATTCATTCAAAAAGAAGGATAATCTAAGCAATCCGTTGTAGATCTGATCGATCCAAGCTGAGGAGAAGCAGATCCTGACCATTGATGGAGATCTGGAAGGTTTGGACTCAATCCGAGATGATCTGACCGTTGGATGAAGCGAGGATGATCACAGCCGTTCATTTTGAATTGGAATTAATTAAATCAGAGAACTTCTCCGCCAAGCTGAGTCATCGCGAGTTCATCTGTTCTTCATTTTTCTTCAAGCTTTCTTCTCCCATGCGTGCGGCCAACATCCGATCTATGCTCTGTTTCAAGTTTTCGAATTATCAAGGTATACTTTCTGTGAAATTGCTAATCAAATTTGTCTCTGGAAGCTCAGGTGAGGGTTTCGCCCGGAGCTAAGCCTCTGCCGATCACTTCATTCCTTTTTGATTGCTGTCTTCATCGACCGAAGCCATCAATCACTCGGAGGGGTTCTTTGAGAGTATGAGAGTTTTGAGTCAGATCCGATACTCAGTTCATCAAGAAGAAAGGGATCGATGGAGGTTCTCAGATTGCGCAACCAAGCCGATGATTAACTGATCGCGGGAGGCAATTCTCTGATGATTTCGAGCTAGAGGGTTTCTAGCTGGGCTCTTGTGTGATGGCAAGAGGGAGAACTTGGATAAGAGATTGATCGGTTGTTAATTTTCTACACAATTTTGTTTCTGAATTGTCATTTCTTTCATTGTTTCAGTTGTATCAGTTTACATTATAGAATCTGATCGGTTGTCTGACCGATCAAGACAGTATCTGATTGGTCTGTTGACCAATCATGTAAGTATCTGATCGGTCTGTTGACCGATCAGGAAGAGGTTTCAGCCCATTTACGTTTCAATCCTGTTTTGTTCTCAATTTTCATTACAATCCTATTCTTTTAGTAATTTTTGTTTCAAACTTCACATTTCTGCAATTTAGCTACAGATCTTATGTTTCCTACATTCAATATTAGTTTTTGAATTTTTAATCTCATAGTTCGAATTGAATTGCTTAGTTCTCAAATAGGGATAAGTGTAGTATCCTTGTTTCAGTTTTCAAATAGGGATAGTTAGCTTCATTCATTTTGTTTCCGTTTATAATTTTATTCTTTATTGCAAAACAAACTCCATTTCAATTGAAAACCCAAAACATAGAAAACGACCAAATTTAGCTTGAATTAAGCAATCTTAACTAGTCCTTGGAAAAATATAACTTGAGGTCCCTATACTATACTTAGATTGGTGAGCTAAGGGTTTTCAACTTATAAATGCAAATTTGAGGCCCATTGTGACACTCGTTGTGGGCTACCATCACAAAGCACATAGAAGTTAAACACTATTTTGTTAGAGATCATGTTATAAAAGGAAATATTAAACTTAACTATATTGAATCTAAGTTAAACCCCATTGACATATTTATTAAACCATTACCCAAATCTGAATTTAGTAATCTAAGATAGAAATTAAGAATGTGTTTTGTAGAATAGGTTTTGTTAAAATACAACAATTATTCTTCTAATCTCCTTAACTTATGTTTTTTTTTTCAAAACTTATATATTTTTCAAAACTCCGTAACTTATGTTTTTTCAAAACTTATATTTTTAAACTCTATATTCTTTTTTAATCTATATTTTTTTCTTTAAGTGGATTGACTGTTGGTGCAGGAAGCAACATATCGAACCTTGTTTTGATATTGGCAAAGGATTCAAAGTTAAGTTTATTTGTTATCTAACAATGTTACTCAAGTGTGCAGAGACAAAGTCCTAGCGAAGGAATGCTAGGCACCTGGCGAAGGACTGCCAGGATACAAAGCCCTAGCGAAGGACTGCTAGGCACCTGGCGAAGGACTGCCAGTATCCAAGCCCTAGCGAAGGACTGCTAGGCAACTGGCGAAGGACTGCCAGTATCCAAGCCCTAGCGAAGGACTGCTAGGCAACTGGCGAAGGACTGCCAGTATCCAAGACCTAGCGAAGGACTGGTAGGCACCTGGCGAAGGACTGCAGTATCCAAGCCCTAGCGAAGGATGCTAGGAACTAGCGAAGGACTGCCAGTATCCAAGCCCTAGCGAAGGACTGCTAGGCAACTGGCGAAGGACTGCCAGTATCCAAGACCTAGCGAAGGACTGCTAGGCACCTGGCGAAGGACTGCCAGTATCCAAGCCCTAGCGAAGGACTGCTAGGCAACTGGCGAAGGACTGCCAGTATCCAAGACCTGGCAAAGGACCGTCAGACAAAAGTCCAACCAAAGGAGCGGTTGGCATCAGGTACATTCTCCCGAGAGGAGTAGGTGAGGACGCGTTCTCCGTCGAGGGAACAGTAGGCGTCGGTTCGACCTAGGGCTCCATTTTGGAGACCAAAGTCAGAACCAAGACAGCTAAGGCTGTATAATCTAATATTTTATTGTTTTATTATGTATTGGACTAACCCTGGATGTAGGACCGAAGGAACGTGTGTCTGCAGCTCAGAAAGCCTCAAAGGAGTGAGGCAATGGCTGAGTAGGGCGCCCGGAGTGTCCCGGGCGCCCCCAAGGTGCATACAAAACAAAGTAACTAAGAAGGGCTTCGAACAACTGCTGGGCGGGGCGCCCCCGCTGCTCCCGGGCGCCCCCTGCGTCCCAGGCGCCCCCATGCGCAAGCCTCGATCCAGAAGCCAGCGAAGCCAGATAACTCTTTGACCCGGTCAATACGGGCGCCCCGAGCGCTCCGGGCGCCCCGGTCAAAGCGGATCCCGAAGATAAAGGGATCAGACGCTGACCGAGATTGAACCGGATCGAAGGACACGTGGGGGGGCGCCCCCGACGTCCCGGGCGCCCCCAGGCCCTATATAAAGGGCCCTCGACCAAGGCTTCAAGCAATCACTTCGATCAACGCTTGCACGCTCTTCTGCTCTCGCGCCTCGCTCCGGAAACTTCCCAACTCGAGCCGACGACGTCCTGCTGCCCCAAAAAGACAATCTACTCCGGACGTCGGTAAAAGAAGAGTTATTTTAATTATTTAGTTTACTGTGCTGAAGTTGTAATTCAATTCTTGTAAACTATTTTGCGCACATATAGAATTGCCCAAAGTAAACGGTCAACGACCGTGGGCCTTGGAGTAGGAGTCGACACAGGCTCCGAACCAAGTAAAATCGACTGTGTCTCTGTGTTGTGATTTTCAACTTCCGCTGTGCATTGCTCTTACGTAATCCGAAAACGATTTCCGATATTCACCCCCCCTCTATCGGTTTTCTCGATCCAACAAGTGGTATCAGAGCGGGGTAACTCAAACTTGGTGCAACCACCAATTTGAGAGTCTTTTCGGATTTTACAAAATAATTTTATTTTTTTTAATCTTTTTCGTTGATCGAGGTTGGTGCAACACCACTCAATCTCATTCGCTCTTTATTTCACATAAATAATATCTGTAGGTGTATTTAAAATATTCTTACGCCTTTTTCAATTTTCAATTCTCATTTTTTTCAGATAAGTCAGAATTGATAAAACGATCAATTTTCAAAAATTTGGCATAAACTTTTTTTATTATTATTTTAATATTTTCCTCGAAATTCGTGCTACCTTAAGTAAACTTTTTTTCAAACATTAAATTCTTACTTTTTCATCATTTATCAGAATTGACAAAATCATCATTTTCAAAAAATTTGTCATAAATTGTTTTATTATTTTATTATTATTTCGCCTCTAAACTCGTGCAATATTTATTTTGTGCTATTTTTTCCCTTCTCCCGCACTACTAATCCAAGACATAGTCTTGGTACATTTCTGTCATTTCTTTTGTGTACAAGGATCATTTTAAATGGTCAATCAAGAATGGAACAGTGTCCGTCCACCACTTTTCTCCGGCGAAAACTTCAACTTTTGGAGAAGTCAAATGGAGTCCCTTTTGATGGCCCACATGGACATATGGCGGATCATCCAAACGGGATTCTCTTTTCCCGTAGAAGACGAGTTATCAATCGAGTGGGATAAACTGGATGAACGAACCCTCAACCAAATCGAGGCCGATGCAAGGGCAACTGCAATCCTACAATGCGGCCTAACAAAAGAAGTATTCAAGCAGATTGGACCATTCAAATGTGCGAAAGAGATGTGGGAAAAACTGATTAATCTACACGAAGAGAGCTCCGATGTTGAGATCTTAGAAGCTCAAGAACAAGTAGCTGAGATTGACTCGACACCCGACATCGAAATCGAACCAGAGTCAAACGACGAGTTTTCTGAGACAAAATCGGTAACTAATTTTGAATCCTTTTCTGAATTAAAATTAAATATTCATGCTGATACTGCAATGGTCGAGGAAGGTATAGTTTTTATTGCAGGAAAAACTCCAAGAGAACTGCAAAAGAGGCCTCAACCAATACTTGAGTCCAACTCAGACTCAGAATCTGACAAAGAAGACAATGGAGAAGATCGAACCAAACTGATCCGATCAGCTCGTGATCACTACAAGATGCTAAAGACACAAAAAGGAAAGACGGCAAGTATCAAGGGGGAGATTCCCAACCGGGAATCAAAAGGTAAATTTATAATATTTAAAAATCTAATATTTACCTCAAAGAACGTAATTAATTTATATAAATTAGTTAAGGCTGATATGTTAGAAAACATGATTCACAACCTTGCTAATTTTAAAAAATCAGAGTTTTATTTCTATTATGATATAACTTAGATCATTTGTTTTCTCGTTGGCTTTAATTGTATGTTTGCTTGTTTATTTTCTTTTGCAACCTTATTATGCTTAGATTTAGGACTAGAAATGGTTAGATAAGGACCTGATTAATTGAAACTTGAAAAACCTAGTATTAGGACAAGGTTTGATGATAGTACGTTAGGGAAGCCTGACTAAGGAGTCAAGTAGGGTAAGGAGTACCCTATTTGGTCTTTTTATTCCGGTGGAACTAGCCGAAGCTACCTCTCCGAATCCTAAGCTAGTTAGACCAAAGTTTCTCAGAAAGCAATTTGAAAATAAAATTTCTTTAAAAGGCTTTGTCTAGGAAAGGGTTGTTGATCCAATAAGCTACGGCCAAAGAAGGCCTCTGTGCCTCGCCAAGACCTGGAAGCCAATTATCGAAACTTACTTTCAAATTGTCGTTTGTTAAACTTGAATCTAACACAAGCTTCAATCAAATCATAGATTTTAATTTAAATTTAAAGATAAAATTTAACGCATCTCACAAAACAGTTAAGGATATCCTGTTTTGTCACTTAGAAATGGGTGAGATGCTTAGGACCTAAAAATTGAGTCCAAACCAACCAACTAATTTAAATTCAATTATATCTGAATTAAATCAATTAAATTCAATTATATCTTAATTAAATCAATTAAATTAAATCTTAATTAAATCAATTAAAATCAATTATATCTTAATTAAATCAATTAAATTAAATTAAATCTTAATTAAATCAATTAAATTTAATTCAATCAAATTTAAAATAATTCAATTAAATCAAGTTCAAAATAATTCAATTAAATCAAAGTTAACTTTTTAACAAAGAGTTAATGTTTCAAATCATTGTAATTAAAATCAAGTCTCCTTTGTTCACTAACTTGAAATTTATTTCATAACATTTATTTCTTTCCTTTACCATTATACAAACATTCCTCTCAGACAATCAGTTTATTCTTGTATGGCAAAAAGTCACCTTGGGATTACTTAGGATATTTTTTTTGCAGTCCAAGGCTTAGATATTTATATTTTTTTTTACTTAAAAAAAAAACTTTTTTTGGAAATCATTTCTCCTTTTCAGTTCTCTATATTCACTTTTTCAAATAGGAGAATGAAATTATGTTTCAAATCATTAAAACAAAATACTTTTTTAAACTTAATTTTCTTCTCTTTTTATTTGAATCAAACCCTAAGACTGAGAGGAGGATTAACTTGTGGTCAACAAGCCTCCTAAGACTGTGTCAGGTTTAGGGGGAGTTCAAATTAAAAGAAGTTTAAAAATACTATGTTTTCCAATAATCAATATATATTTTTTGAAAATTGTGCTTTACAAAAACCATTATTATTTCAAAATATTTTTCGAAAACAGGGTTTCTGCTCAAATTGAATTTTCTAAAATTATATTACCATGCTAGTATTCAAAACTATTCTTTTGATTTTAATAAACCCTAAAGACACAAAGGAAGGTCTACTTAATGATCTACAAGGACTCTGAGGATGTGTCAAATTTAGGGGGAGTCTAAACCAAAAGAAATTATTTCTCACAAGTATTTTCTTTGGCAATTATCTTGGAAATTTTTAAATAATTCTTTTGATATGAACTGAACCCTAAGAACTCAGAGGAAGAATACTTGTGGTCAACAAGCTTCCAAGGACTGTATCAAGTTTAGGGGGAGGTCAAATTAAAAGAGTTATTAAACATTTCTAAATAATATGTTTTCAAAATTGTGTCGAAAACATTTGTCTTACAAAATAATATTATTTTAAAATGTTTTTGTGGCTTATAAAATTATTTCTGAAATACCTTTTAAAATAATATTTACTTGGGTTGAAAAATTTCCAGGACACTTAGGAAAATGTCCTTGTAGTTAACAAGGTTTCCTAGGATTATGTCAGACTGGAAAAGAAATCAAGTCAAGTATTCAAAATAAAATTAATTCTTTTTTAATCTTCAAAAGTACTTCTATTTTTCAAAGTATAATGTTTTGAAAAGTACTAATACTTGTAAAGGCAATAGTGTTCTAAGTGCATGATATTTCTAAAAGGCT
The DNA here is from genome assembly GCA_024364735.1 of Boesenbergia rotunda. Taxonomy (NCBI): domain Eukaryota; kingdom Viridiplantae; phylum Streptophyta; class Magnoliopsida; order Zingiberales; family Zingiberaceae; genus Boesenbergia; species Boesenbergia rotunda. The sequence goes on from JAGFNQ010007993.1 coordinate 95,415, forward strand.
TGCCTACAAATATAAAATATTTTTTTTGGAGTTTTGTTGATGCAGTTTAAAGTTTTTGCTATACTTTCAAGAATTATGCTAAGTATTTTTTTTGTTTTCAAAACTCATAGGCTCTGATACATAAATTTTTTAAATCTACTTTCAAAAAGTTCCTTATTGATATAAGGCCAGGAGAGAGAAAATTTTAAATTTTATCTTGTTTTCACTAAGTATTTTTAAGTGCTTTAAAATTGATCTGAGTATCTTCAAAGTACTTTCAAAGCACTAAGTACATTTATTTTGAAAATATTTCTAAACAAAATCTTTCTTAGTAAACAAAGTTTGTCTGAGCAAAAACCTTTGGAATTCTTGACAAATGTTTCTAAGCAAAAATCTATGTTTCAGCAAAAACTTGTCTATTTAAAGATTCTTCCAAGTAAAAATGGGTTTTAATGCACAAAATATGTTCCAAGGAAATTTCTCTATGAGTGCAAATGTTGAACCTTTTTAAAAGGAAAACCTGTTTTCAAAATATTAGCTAAGTAAGTTACTCTTGAAAACTATGTTGCAAGTTTTTGAAAGTTTTTATATATAAGGAGAAGAGTTGTCACATTAAGGGGGAGCTTCATGTATTTTCAAAACACCTATTACTTTGAACATCATTTTTTATGAAACCCATTACTTAAAATTTTTCTTGAAAACTATGTTTTTAAACTCCCTTACTTAAATTTATTAGATACCTTGTTCGCCCATGTATGTTTTTGATATATGTCAAAGGGGGAGGAAAGGTCAAAAGTTAAGGGTTATAACACAAGTATTCAGGGATTTAGGGGGAGTATAAATTTTTTTTTTTTTAAATCTACACTTATACTGTTCATACTCCTTCATTTCTTAACTGTTATATGTTTATACTTAACTTTGAATTGTGTTGCCATAAATCAAAAAGGGGGAGATTGTTGGTGCAGAAAGCATCATGTCGAACCTTGTTTTGATATTGGCAAAGGATTCAAAGTTAAGTTTATTTGTGATCTAATAAAGTTACTTAAGTGTGCAGAAACAAAGTCCTAGCGAAGGGCTGCTAGGCACCTGGCGAAGGAATGCCAGGATACAAAGCCCTAGCGAAGGACTGCTAGGCAACTAGCGAAGGGCTGCTAGTCATCAAGTCCTAGCGAAGGACTGCTAGGCAACTACCGAAGGGCTGCTAGTCATCAAAGACCTGGCGAAGGGCTGCTGGGCACCTAGCGAAGGGCTGCTACGATACAAAGCCCTAGCGAAGGACAGCTAGGCACCGGGCGAAGGACAGCTCGGCATCCAAGACCTGACAACGGACCGTCAGGCAAAAGTCCAACCAAAGGAGCGGTTGGCATCAGGTAAATTCTCCCGAGAGGAGTAGGTGAGGACGCGTTCACCGTCGAGGGAACAGTACCGAAGGAACGTGTGTCTAATTTTGGAGGCCCAAAGTCAGAACCAAGACAGCTAAGGCTGTATAATCTAATATTTTATTGTTTTATTATGTTTTGGACTAACTCTGGATGCAGGACCGAAGGAACGTGTGTCTGCAGCTCAGAAAGCCTCAAAGGAGTGAGGCAATGGCTGAGTAGGGCGCCCGGAGTGTCCCGGGCGCCCCCAAGGTGCATACAAAACAAGTCAAGTAAAAAGGCCTCGAACAGATGCTGGGCGGGGCGCCCCGTGCTCCCGGGCGCCCCCGCTACTCCCGGGCGCCCCCTGCATCCCGGGCGCCCCCATGCGCAAGCCTCGATCCAGAAACCAGCGAAGCCAGATAACACTTTGACCCGGTCAATGCGGGCGCCCCGAGCGCTCCGGGCGCCCCGGTCAAAGCTGATCCCGAAGATAAAGGGATCAGACGTTGACCGAGAATTTGGCGGATCGAAGGACACGTGGGGGGGCGCCCCCGACGTCTCGGGCGCCCCCAGGCCCTATATAAAGGGCCCTCGACCAAGGCTTTAGAACAGAACTCTCGATCAACTCTTCTACGCTCTTCTGCACTCGCGCTTCGCCTCGGAATCCTTCCAACTCGAGCCGACGACGTCCCGCTGCTCCGAAAAAGTCGATCTACCCCGGACGTCGGTAAAAAGAGCTATTTAAAGTTTACTGTACTTAATTCTGTAATAATTATTTGTAAACTATTTTGCGCACTATATAGAATTGTCCAAAGTAAACGGTCAACGACCGTGGGCCTTGGAGTAGGAGTCGACACAGGCTCCGAACCAAGTAAAATCGACTGTGTCTGTGTGCTGTGATTTTTTAATTTCCGCTGCGTACTTGCTCTAAGTTTTCCGAAAAACGATTTCCGATATTCACCCCCCCTCTATCGGTTTTCTCGATCCAACAGATTATTCTTTTGTTTGTACAACCTTTGCAATAAAAGGAAGGTTGTAGCAAATCTTGTCACTCCATGCCTAACCACTCCATTTTATTGGTAAATTTCCTCATTGTATTCAATGCCAAAGTGTGGTTGTAGATAAAGCCCACAGGACTAATGCCTCTCTGTATTGCCTTCTTAACTCGAGGAAGCTTTCCAATGTCCTCCAACATTAAATCTAGACAATGTGCAGGATATGGAGTCCAAAAGAGGTTAGTCCTCTTAGCTTGAAGTAGTTTGCCTAAGAAGAGCCAAATTAAATAAAATTAGATAAGTAGCCAAATATTAAAGGAAGTAATAAGAAATTTAAGCAGTTCATAGTTTTTTACCTGCCAAGATATAATTACTTCCATGGTCAGTCACCACTTGAACAACATTTTGTTCTCCAATCTCCTCTACAAAACTATCCAATAGCTCATATACTTTATCTCCTGTCTTCATATATGCAGAAGCATCAACACTCTTCACAAACATTGTCCCAGCTGGACAATTTACCATGAAATTAATCAATGTCCTATTCTTCCTATCTGTCCAACCATCTGACATTATTGAGCATCCATATCTCACCCTTTCCTCCTCATGACCCTTCAACATATCCTTTGTTAACTTCAACTCTTTTTTAAACAGTGGAACTCTCAGCTTATTATAACTTGGAGATTTAAGGTGCGGACCATAATTTCCAACAGCTTCAAGCATCAACTTAAAGTTTTTTGATTTAGCAACGTTGAAAGCAATCCCATTCATATAAAAGAATCAGGCTATGTATTGAATGGTTCTAGCCCTTGCTTTCTTATCACAAGCATCATTAATGCTTGTTTGCCGATGAGACTTCCCCAATTTAATGATAGCTTCAGGATTTTTCAAGAACACCAAATCCAAAGGACCTTTTATGTTTTTTGCTTTCTTGGGCTGCTTAAGAATAGTTGAAGGAATAAAGTTACTCTCACTTGATGTTAATGAAGCTCTTTTCCATCTTCTCATTTGTAGGATTTCTTCCAACTCTTCTTGGTCATCATCATCTTCTCCAACTGCACCAAAATTTAATTCCTTCTTCGCATTTTTCTTCCCAAAAGCTTCCTTGAGAAGTTGTTTAACTTTATGTGGGACTTTTGTACAAGCTTTTGCATCTCCTATCACACCCATTTGATGTCTCTTTGCTCTAGTTATTCCACCATTAGTTGTTTTGCCACAAAAATCACATGTTACACTCTTCCTAGTATTGATATCTTTTAAGCTATTCCATTGCCATGCTATATCAATGTTGTCACCAGTGGGCTTCACCAAACCACAAGAAGAGGGAGCAACACTAGAAGCTTGAGTAGATGATAAAAAAAAATAGAGGACGAATAAACAGGACTACAATGAAGAAATCATGGAGCAAGGAAGCGCGCGGAAAGAAGGAAAAAAAGAGAAAACACGAGAGATGGAGGAAGGAAAAAAGCAATGAGATGGAGGACGGAGAGGGACCAACCGTCGTTGTCGCTGCCGGAAACTGACACCGGTGCCGTCGTCGATCTCGGAAACGCAAGTCGCGGTCGCGGTCGCCGCCGGTCGCCGGTCTCGAACACGTCGGCTGCCGTCGATCTCGTACACGCAAGCTGCCGCCGCTGATCTCGCACACCCAGGTTGTCGCGCAGAAAGGAATGGTATGTCGTAACCCATCGACGCAGACAAAAGAAATAGGGTTAGGATCAAAATGACCTTTTAACCCCTCCATTATATTTAAAACAATAAACAAAAGGGGTTTATTGTCTTTTTTGGCGTTGTGGCAATAGCGGTCGCAACAGCTGCGATAGCGGCCGCAACGAGCCGCTATCATGGATGTGACAGCCGCGACGTTGAAACGCAACGCTCCAGTGCCTTGCGTTGCACTCCCAGGCCGCTCCGCCCCGATAGCGCCGCTATCGCACGCTATTGACAACAAAGATATGATCATCTCATAATAAGTAAGCATAAGGTTAATATTTTGTTAAAAGCCTTGCCCTTCTATTTCCTTTCATTTCTTGGTAAGAAAGAGGTGAATTCCTAGTTACCAACATGGAATGGTAAGCCAATCATGAGAAATATACAATCCAATTGGCACTGCATTATACCCCAAAACACACGAGGAACAGTAAATTAGTGAAAATATTTATATCTATTGAAAAGTTTCTACTGTAAGAATTTAACCAGTTAATTGTATATTTGCATCATTTAAGCTATCTTAATTGACTTCAGGAAGTACAATAAGAGGTTCCCAAGTAGATGCCATACATATGCAGCTTAGATAGAAGCATAGATTTGTTTGATCTACAGACCAATTGTTTGATGTGATCGTAGTTCCATATTCTACAATGCAGTATTATGAATCTTTTAAAAGCAACAAAAGGTCATTTGTAACAGATGGGCATAAATGAATCAAGGTGAGAAAATGAATCATTAAAAAACCAAAAATAATAAAATCTCAATTCAATTAAAACTATAATAGCAACATTAATAAATGAGTAAAAATGAAATAGATGTTTATAAGACAACGAAATTACATTGGGAAAGCTGAATTTTAGACATCAGTTCATCCAAAGACATAGTAGAAACCTCAGCAGTGAAGGATTGCTATTGCCAAAAGGCAAGTATTACTAGGATGTCTAGGGTAAGCATTTCACATTTCATAACTACATTTATTTCATACTCTCTGGAGATTAGGACAGATGAGAGCATCAGTTTATCATTAAAAATATTTCATATGTGCACTAAATGATTGAAATACAATATCTGCAAAAGTCAATATGAACCAAGATAAACATGCTAAGGAAGCAGAACATCTGCAAAGAAGAGTAAAGGGCCCATATAAGAAATCATATTATTCAGTTTCTTCTAAAAATTTGCTAATCCAGGAGAGGGGGCATTTAATCAATTATGGTGAATGAGGAGAGATGGAAGGTTATCATTGAGTGATTTACTTGAAAGGAATCATTCCCATCATCTGTCAGAATGAACTATTTGAGGCCAGCTACATGATCTTACCCCTCTATTAAACTCTATGCAAGGCTCATGCCTACTACAGTCTTTCAAAAGTTTATTTAGAACATTCATATATCTACACTAGCATAGTTTTCAATTGAGGTGACAAAGAACATATGTAGCAACGGTAGTGCTAGTTACTCAAGTAGCTGAGAACACATTATAAAGGCTCAAATAAGGTGAAGTTACATAGGCAAAGTTCACAATTGGGAATTGGAAGCAATATGGACCATGTACCATATTCTAAAAAAATGAATTTTCTTATTGTTAACAATTTCCACTTTGCTAAATCAGAAGACAGACCGATACCAAACTTATTTTAAAATTGATCTACTTGTTACTTATGAAATGGGATTAGTTGATTGCACTTATATCACTAAGCTAAGAAGCAAGCCTTCCTAGTTCAGGATTCAATCAAACCTAGCTCACTTTCATGATTGGTGAAGTATTGAAAAGTGCCCCAAAAGGGGATGCCTTTTGTCATTATCCTGTTAAATTCTACTCAGCATCTCACTATTAAGTTCTTCAACAAGGTTACCAAAAAAAAGCATGCACCATTACTGGTTAAATAGAAAACTCTAATGCCCCTATGACGCCACTAAACAGATAGCAGACGTACATTAACGTGCTATTGTAAACACCAATTTACTGTGTTAACATTAAGGGATGAGAATAACTGATAAAAGGAGGAGGAGATAGAAGATTAGGGGAAATTTTAGGTCTTCTCACTTTTTCCTTTTGAGAATACTAAGAAATCTCAAAATTGAGAGGAAAAGTAAAAAAAATGAAATTTGTATTTTTTTTCCTCAATAAGCTGCTTACTTTTCTTTGCTGATTTCTCTCCAAATATTTCCAGTTCGAGTAAAGAACGGAATCATGCTCGATGGCAGAATGCGTCTTCTTAATGCAAACAAGAGATAACGAAGTTGAACTAGAAAGAACTTACAAAGACTCTTATTCGCAAAAAGGAAAGATTACAAAATGAAAGCTTACAGGAGAGTAGCTTACAAGAGGAGTGGCTTGAAACCAAGTAAGACTTATGTCGATTTTCGACTTGTGTCTTGCAAGGTTCGTAGTAAGGTGCTTATATAGGCGCAAATACATGAGGGCTGAGTACCCCCGAGTGGCCTCGTCATCACCCCCATCTTATCAGTACCTAATGCACTATCGCTGCTTTACAGCTAAGGGATTCTAAAGGATCTGACGCCCTAGGGGCTCAATCCTTTTGCAAAAGTTACTTTATTAAAGCTACTTTACAAAAGCTACTTTAAAGTTTCTTTGGATTCTTGCGGGTCCATCATGCTTCATGGTGGCGTTTTCTCTATATCTCGGAATATGGTGTTGTAGTGACATAGTGTGTTCCACAGTCTTTTGCGATAGTTGATGACATCTAGCAGATGCTGTCGCCAATAATTGTCTTTCTTTGACCCTTCTTGGTGCGCGTGATGTCTAAAGTCGTATTCTTTGAGCTGGCATATCTGTTCCAGTTCCCTGATGCTACAGAAGACGTTGTTGACGGCTGTCCTTTCAATGTCTGCCATGATTCTTCTAGCATCATGATCCTCTGAGAGGGTGATTGCCTTGTAGCTGGGCTGGTGGATGAGTTCTTCATACTTATGGAGTAATGGATAAGCTTGGCCAAATGGGCCTGAGCTTGATGATTCGACCTGTCCTGGACTTGTTTGAGGGCTTGCTCGATTGTCCGAAGTAAAGGGTCCTCCTTGCTCCATGTATCATCCTGCGTTAAAATACACACAAGTCGAGAAAGAGCGTCAGCCAAAAGGTTATCTTTACCATCTATATGCTGGAAGATTACTGGTATGCCAAGTCCAGTAATGAAGTCTGTAAAATTTATCCAACGGACTCGTGATGGTTTGTTTTGGGCAGTTTTATTGTAGAAACTGATGATAGCCTGACAATCTGTTCTGATGGTTAGATCAGGTTTGTCCAAGTAATATATTTTGAAACTGCTGAGACTATTCATGACTGCATGTATCTCAGCATCTATGGAAGATTTGAGGGGGTTAAATTTCCCACTCGCATAAGCGCAGATTTTCTCTACTGTTTTAGAGTCATATTTTTGGGGTTTCCACTTGCAAATTCCTCCCCACCCTTCCATGCAGGCATCAGTTTCAATTATAATGTAGCAATCTGGTGGTGGTATTTCAAGGTTAAGTAGTTGTTGGACAGTATTCTTGACTTTTTCCACCAAGGCCCAATCTTGCTTGTTCATCTTTTTCCCCCCTGTTGGGCTTACTTTAGAATATAAGGGCCCAAGTATTTTTCCCAAGTTGGGAATATAGCTCCTTGCGTAGTTGAGAATGCCCAGCTAAGATGACAGTTCTTCAATGCTGAAATCAGTAATCTTCTTGATTATATGGGCTTGTAATTTTATTCTTTTATTTCCAATGATTACTCCAAGGAAATCAATAGAGCTGGTGCCAATCTTCATTTTGGATGGGCTAAGGACAAGCCCATTTTCTTGGAGATTGCCAACATTTTCTTCAGATGCTCCACATGCTCCCTTTCATTGTTAGAAAAGACAAGTATGTCATCAATATATACTGCAAGGAAATCTTCAGTACCTTTGAAACAGTCATCCATTTTGCGCTGGAATACCGCAGGGGCATTCTTGAGTCCGAATGACATAACTAACCATTCATATAGACCATCTGGGACCCAAAAGGCGGTCCATTCTATAGAGTCCGGGTGCATAGCAACCTGATGAAAACCACTCTTCAAATCAAATTTAGAGTATATGGTGTTGTTGCTTACCCTCTTAATGATGGTGTTGATGCCCGACAGGCTGTACTGATCCTTATGAGTGTTATCATTCAGCCTTTTGTAATTAAACATCATTCTTTCCTTTCCTTTCGTCTCCTTCCCTGTTTTAGGGTCAACTATTGTGCCTGAATTTACAATAATAGTTGTTGTCCTGTGACGGCTTCCGTTGGGTCTGATTACTTTGAGATCAAGGAGAACCTTTACATGTCGTTTGAATGCCTCTTGTAGCTGAGGTGTGACATGTTTTAGGGGTCTGTCTTCAATTGTTAAATTGGGGTTCTTAATCTCCAATTTACATTGGATTTTGTTCTTGGCCCAGTGCTTCATGGGTTCTTCTCCAATAGTTCTAGCCTGTTTCAGATCATTCATAATATCCTTGAATTGAAATTCAATAGATGGATTGCTTATCTTGCTTTGTACTGCCATCAGTTCTTTGATTCCGTAGTACTCTTCTTCTTCGAGATCAAGTTCTTCGAGGGTTGCTGCTATGGAAGTTTCCTGCTGGGTATGGATAGTGGTTATATTTTTATAGAAAGTGACCTCGTTACCTTCTATCCTTACCCCGCCATGCATTGCTCTTATAAAGTTACAACCTAAAATCATCTGAATTCCACCTCCAAGTTTTAAAGGAAAAGCATAGGTATAAGGGATCCTGAACTGGTGTTCTCCAATCCTCATATATCCTCTCTTTAGCTTTTTATCGACAGTGGTTTGTGAATTGATCCCACTGAAGTTGACCACAAATGTATTTGCTTCTATTGCTTCTTTTGGAGCAGAGGCTTGGTCTATGCAACAGGTAGTTGCTCCAGTATCCAGAATGACATTGACTTTGAAATTCTTGATTCCAGGTATCTGAAATTCTATCATTAAGTTATATAACTTGTTAGAAGATACCTTAGCCGCTGCAGTTAAGGAGTATGCTTTGTCCCTTCCTTCATCTATAAGGACTTGAATTTCCTCCGTGGTTTCTTCTTGTATCAGTGGAGGAATTTTCTTTAGGTCATGAATTTCCAATTCTGGCTGATCATCCTTCATCTTCTGTTCCTCGAGTTCAGCTTCATATTCCATCTTTGTTGCTTGAAGCTCTCTCTGGCATTGTTCTTTTTGATAGTCGAGCTCATACTTGAGCCTGGCTATTTCTTCCTCACACCAAATGATGTACTGTTGTTGTTCCTGTACTAATGCTCGAGGATTATAAGGAGTGGGTTTATTTTTGACAACAGGTACCTCAGTATCAAAATAGTGTGGTCCACATTGTCCGCATGACATAGTTTTGCACTTTGGGCAATAAATCCTCCATGTCTTCATTAGCTCTCTTTTGCACGTATGACATCTTAAAGTTATTTGTCCAATTTCTTCGTTATATTGCCATTAATGCCGGCAGTTGTGATGTTCTTGAGAAACTCTTACTAGGTGCTGCCATCTTCCTGGTTTTCCGACCCAGTAGGTTCCGTCTTCTTCCCTGAAATAATATAGATTCTCATTTATCGAGAAAGTATGGATACCTTGTACTAGGTCCATAGTATCCTCTGTTTCTGAGATACTGTAGATGGCATCACTTTGGGGTTCCCCTTCTTGGACAGACATAATGTCAAATTCTTCAGGGATATCGAGCCCTTCAAACATCGCGACCCGCTTGACATTCTTCTTTTCATTAGGGCAATCTCTTGCGAAATGCCCTTCATCACCACATAAAAAGCACTTGCACTTTTTGTTTCTAAGAAGATGCTTGTGTTTTTCAACTCTTGCATAAGAACTATGCGGCTTGCCTTTGTAGGTAGTTGATCGTCGGGCTCCAAACTTCCTTTTGTCTTTGCCATAATACCCTGGAATTGGTATTTCTTCGCAAAAGGATAAGTCTTTTAGAGATCTGCTAAATGCTGCCTTCTTGCATTCTTCCTCCATGTATTTATATGTAAAGAGGATCCTTGGATGGACTCCAACTTGATTGCCGGAGTATTTTACGTCAAATGCCTCTTTTACTTTCTTCCCAGATCTCCTGGTAGTTTTGTCCAGAATTTCTCTGATAATTCGGAATTGGTGAATAGCCTTCCTGTCTTGGCTACAATCCTTAGATACTCATTCATAAATTGAATTATATTTTTAATATCAGGACATGATAATCTTTCTAGGTCCCTATAGGCTTCATCTTGCATGGCTGTGGAACCTTGATACGGGTCTTCAAGAGTAAATATCCTTCGTATTTGTGAAATAATGTTCTACGTACCTTCATGTCCGTCTGATGCATTGAGGATCGCTTGGTATTCCGTGGGGTAGCCCATCCGCCATTGGATCCAGGTGAGTTTTTCTGTTTCCACAAGGAGATTCTCAATGAATTCTGCCTTCTCTTTTCCGGTTGAGAATCCTTGCATGGACACCAGGTTTTTGGTTATGCTTTCCCAGCGCATAAAGGTGTCATCGAAAAGTCCCTTGGTGTTGGTAGTATTCCGTGACAACAGATGGTAGGGAGATCAAGCCATCTTTGCAACCATGGAGATTGATCTAACTCATGGATCACAACTAGTATATGTTATTCCTGACACCATGCTAACAATCTCAGATTTTTACAGGAATATACAATATCAATCCTCGCCAGAGGATATGAAAACTAGCAAAACGGAGAGGCCAATTTACTAATCACCAGAGGACTTGTAGGCCGGCTTTCTAATACCCCTAATGTTGGGTTTGCCTACGAAATTCAAAATGTTGTTGACTACCTTGCAAGCCATGGCGTCCGGGCCTTGCCAGGAAGACGCTATAGCACCAGAGACTCACTAGGCCAGAACTGGATAATAAGACAATCCAGTGTTAACATCCCGATGCAGCCAACAGAAGTTAACACAAGAAACCTACTGGAAGGCAGAATATCTTTAAGGTTCGATAATTATCAAGTTGCAATAACCTCTTCAGACCCAAAGCTCAATGACAAAGAGTTTCAAAGTGACGAAGAGGAGATCCTACACCACGTAATAGCGGTGCTCACTCAACAGGAACCGCTATTAGTGAAAATAATACCCAGGACACTAGGGCAACCACTCCTACCAAAAAGAGCATCAGCGGGAGCCGCGGGCTATGACATATTCTTAAACAAAGGTCAGGAAATACCAGCCTTCGGGAGAACACTCCTACCAACAGGCATAACAGTCAAAGTACCAGAAGGGACATATGGAAGAATAGCACCTCGATCCAGTGCCTCTCTACACAAAGGAATCCTAATCAGGGGGAGGAGTTATTGACCCAGATTATCGAGGTGGAATTTTTATTCTAGCATTTAATACAACTATGGATGATCTCTATATACAGAAACATGAAGCCATAGCACAACTGGTACTTGAGAAAATCGCCACACCAGAAAGTACTACAAGTAGATGACCTTAACAATACAGAAAGAGCTAATCAAGGTTTTGGATCAACTACTTACACTAAAGAAGAGGAACTGGCAGCCATATTACAACTAGAAGAGCAGTTACGCCAAATGGAAATACAAAAGGCAAAATCTATAGCAGCAGTTTTATTCCTTCAAGTTTGGGATCATCAGCGTCATATAATGATGAAGACGATATAGACGCAAGAGTATGGTATAGTACAAATGATATGCCAACATATTATCCAGAACTTGATGAAGAGGATCTAGAATTCTATGATTCAAAAGGGCGACCCTCAACTGAAGAAGCCAGTACATCTAGGCCAACAAAAACACTACAAGAATTATAGCCTATACTATGCCCACCCCTAAAGCCAGATGAATACATCTTTTACTTCAGTGACGACGAGGACGATGAGTATTTATCCTACATAACTTATTTATCTAAATAGCAGGTCGGCTACTCATCAGAAGAATTTACTAATTCTTTCGCAGCAGAAAGTGATGGGAACATTTCAACCCCAATTTTTTCTAATATTATAGCTGCAGGGATCGCTGAGGAGGATGAAGGGCAGATGGAGTATCCGCAACTACGAATGATAGAGGAACTCCTAGCATCAAGCCTAGCAATCTCAGAATACAGGCCCCCGCAAGATACAACAATGGGACCTGTAGGATTTCCACCCGCATCAGCACCACCAATCCAGAAGCCCGATTTTGATGGACCTCCAAGAAAAGCCCAATTCAAGCCCAAAGACTACTCGGGACAATGGAATCTCCTATCAGCCCAGCATCAGAATGGAGCTATCTTTGTGATACCAACACAGCCGGGACTTTTCGATGACACCTTTATGCGTTGGGAAAGCATAACCAAAAACCTGGTGTCCATGCAAGGATTCTCAACCGGAAAAGAGAAGGCAGAATTCATTGAGAATCTCCTTGGGGAAACAGAAAAACTCACCCGGATCCAATGGCGGATGGGCTACCCCACGGAATACCAAGCGATCCTCAATGCATCAGACGGACATGAAGGTACGCAGAACATTATTTCACAAATACGAAGGATATTTACTCTTGAAGACCCGTATCAAGGTTCCACAGCCATGCAAGATGAAGCCTATAGGGACCTAGAAAGATTATCATGTCCTGATATTAAAAATATAATTCAATTTATGAATGAGTATCTAAGGATTGAGCCAAGACAGGAAGGCTATTCACCAATTCCGAATTATCAGAGAAATTCTGGACAAAACTACCAGGAGATCTGGAAGAAAGTAAAAGAGGCATTTGACGTAAAATACTCCGGCAATCAAGTTGGAGTCCATCCAAGGATCCTCTTTACATATAAATACTAGAGGAAGAATGCAAGAAGGCAGCATTTAGCAGATCTCTAAAAGACTTATCCTTTTGCAAGAAATACCAATTCCAGGTATTATGCAAAGACAAAAGGAAGTTTGGAGCCCGACGATCAACTACCTACAAAGGCAAGCCGCATAGTTCTATGCAAGAGTTGAAAAACCAAGCATCTTCTTAGAAACAAAAAGTGCAAGTGCTTTTTATGTGGTGATGAAGGGCATTTCGCAAGAGATTGCCCTAATAGAAAAAAGAATGTCAAGCGGGTCGCGATGTTTGAAGGGCTCGATATCCCTGAAGAATTTGACATTATGTCCGTCCAAGAAGGGGAACCCCAAAGTGATGCCATCTACAGTATCTCAGAAACAGAGGATACTATGGACCTAGTACAAGGTATCCATACTTTCTCGATAAATGAGAATCTATATTATTTCAGGGAAGAAGACGGAACCTACTGGGTCGGAAAACCAGGAGATGGCAGCACCTAGTAAGAGTTTCTCAAGAACACACAACTGCCCTAATGGCAATATAACGAAGAAATTGGACAAATAACTTTAAGATGTCATACTGCAAAAGAGAGCTAATGAAGACATGGAGGATTTATTGCCCAAAGTGCAAAACTATGTCATGCGGACAATGTGGACCACACTATTTTGATACTGAGGTACCTGTTGTCAAAAATAAACCCACTCCTTATAATCCTCGAGCATTAGTACAGGAACAACAACAGTACATCATTTGGTGTGAGAAGAAATAGCCAGGCTCAAGTATGAGCTCGACTATCAAAAAGAACAATGCAGAGAGAGCTTCAAGCAACAAAGATGAATATGAAGCTGAACTCGAGGAACAGAAGATGAAGGTGATCAGCCAGAATTGGAAATTCATGACCTAAAGAAAATTCCTCCACTGATACAAGAAGAAACCACGGAGGAAATTCAAGTCCTTATAGATGAAGGAAGGGACAAAGCATACTCCTTAACTGCAGCGGCTAAGGTATCTTCTAACAAGTTATATAACTTAATGATAGAATTTCAGATACCTGGAATCAAGAATTTCAAAGTCAATGTCATTCTGGATACTGGAGCAACTACCTGTTGCATAGACCAAGCCTCTGTTCCAAAAGAAGCAATAGAAGCAAATACATTTGTGGTCAACTTCAGTGGGATCAATTCACAAACCACTGCGATAAAAAGCTAAAGGAGGATATATGAGGATTGGAGAACACCAGTTCAGGATCCCTTATACCTATGCTTTCCTTTAAAACTTGGAGGTGGAATTCAGATGATTTTAGGTTGTAACTTTATAAGAGCAATGCATGGCGGGGTAAGGATAGAAGGTAACGAGGTCACTTTCTATAAAAATATAACCACTATCCATACCCAGCAGGAAACTTCCATAGCAACAACCCTGGAAGAACTTGATCTCGAAAAAGAAGAGTACTACGGAATCAAAGAAATGATGGCAGTACAAAGCAAGATAAGCAATCCATCTATTGAATTTCAATTCAAGGATATTATGAATGATCTGAAACAGGCCGGAACTATTGGAGAAGAACCCATGAAGCACTGGGCCAAGAACAAAATCCAATGTAAATTGGAGATTAAGAACCCTGATTTAACAATTGAAGACAGGCCCCTAAAACATGTCACACCTCAGCTACAAGAGGCATTCAAACGACATGTAAAGGTTCTCCTTGATCTCAAAGTAATCAGACCCAACGAGGACAGGACAACAACTATTATTGTAAATTCAGGCACAATAGTTGACCCTAAAACAGGGAAGGAGACGAAAGGAAAGGAAAGAATGGTGTTTAATTACAAAAGGCTGAATGATAACACTCATAAGGATCAGTACAGCCTGCCGGGCATCAACACCATCGTAAAGAGGGTAAGCAATAGCACCATATACTCTAAATTTGATTTGAAGAGTGGTTTTCATCAGGTTGCTATGCACCCGGACTCTATAGAATGGACCGCCTTTTGGGTCCCAGATGGTCTATATGAATGGTTAGTTATGTCATTCGGACTCAAGAATGCCCCTGCGGTATTCCAGCGCAAAATGGATGACTGTTTCAAAGGTACTGAAGATTTCCTTGCAGTATATATTGATGACATACTTGTCTTTTCTAACAATGAAAGGGAGCATGCGGAGCATCTGAAGAAAATGTTGGCAATCTGCCAAGAAAATGGGCTCGTCCTTAGCCCATCCAAAATGAAGATTGGCACCAGCTCTATTGATTTCCTTGGAGCAATCATTGGAAATAAAAGAATAAAATTACAAGCCCATATAATCAAGAAGATTACTGATTTCAGCATTGAAGAACTGTCATCTTGGCTGGGCATTCTCAACTACGCAAGGAGCTATATTCCCAACTTGGGAAAAATACTTGGGCCCTTATATTCTAAAGTAAGCCCAACAGGGGAGAAAAAGATGAACAAGCAGGATTGGGCCTTGGTGGAAAAAGTCAAGAATACTGTCCAACAACTACCTGACCTTGAAATACCACCACCAGATTGCTACATTATAATTGAAACTGATGCCTGCATGGAAGGGTGGGGAGGAATTTGCAAGTGGAAACCCCAAAAATATGACTCTAAAACAGTAGAGAAAATCTGCGCTTATGCGAGTGGGAAATTTAACCCCCTCAAATCTTCCATAGATGCTGAGATACATGCAGTCATGAATAGTCTCAGCAGTTTCAAAATATATTACCTGGACAAACCTGATCTAACCATCAGAACAGATTGTCAGGCTATCATCAGTTTCTACAATAAAACTGCCCAAAACAAACCATCACGAGTCCGCTGGATAAATTTTACAGACTTCATTACTGGACTTGGCATACCAGTAATCTTCCAGCATATAGATGGTAAAGATAACCTTTTGGTTGACGCTCTTTCTCGACTTGTGTGTATTTTAACGTAGGATGATACATGGAGCAAGGAGGACCCTTTACTTCGGACAATGGAGCAAGCCCTCAAACAAGTCCAGGACAGGCCGAATCATCAAGCTCAGGCCCATTTGGCCAAGCTTATCCATTACTCCATAAGTATGAAGAACTCATCCACCAGACCAGCTACAAGGCAATCACCCTCTCAGAGGATCATGATGCTAGAAGAATCATGGCAGACATTGAAAGGACAGCCGTCAACAACGTCTTCTGTAGCATCAGGGAACTGGAACAGATATGCCAGCTCAAAGAATACGACTTTAGACATCACGCGCACCAAGAAGGGTCAAAGAAAGACAATTATTGGCGACAGCATCTGCCAGATGTCATCAACGATCGCAAAAGACTGTGGAACACACTATGTCACTACAGCACCATATTCCGAGACATAGAGAAAACGCCACCATGAAGCATGATGGACCCGCAAGAATCCAAAGAAACTTTAAAGTAGCTTTTGTAAAGTAGCTTTAATAAAGTAACTTTTGCAAAAGGATTGAGCCCCTAGGGCGTCAGATCCTTTAGATTCCCTTAGTTGTAAAGCAGCGATAGTGCATTAGGTACTGATAAGATGGGGTGATGACGAGGCCACTCGGGGGTACTCAGCCCTCATGTATTGCCCTATATAAGCACCTTACTACGAACCTTGCAAGACACAAGTCGAAAATCGACACAAGTCTTACTTGGTTTCAAGCCACTCCTCTTGTAAGCTACTCTCCTGTAAGCTTTCATTTTGTAATCTTTCCTTTTTGCGAATAAGAGTCTCTGTAAGTTCTTTCTAGTTCAACTTCGTTATCTCTTGTTTGCATTAAGAAGACGCATCCGCCATCGAGCATGTTCCGTTCCTTGTTTTCCATCTAGTTTTCCCCCGGCTAATATCAGACCTTCACTAGAATTTAAGAAAAGAAGATTACCCATACGCTACTTATCTAGTTTTGGCAAGTCTATAACCATGGATGAATCCTAGCTGCGAATCTGTGCAGGAAATGATTAACGCCGAAGCAAACCAAATTAGACCGGAAGGAAGGAAAAAAACGAAAACATTGCAGTCTTCCATCCAATTGAAATTATTCGACATTCTATCGCGATAATTCATCCTCACAAAACCCTAAAATACTACCGCGATGAAACATAAACAGAATATGACGATGATGGAATAGCGAGAAGGAAGGAGAAAGGTAGCGGCGTATACCTCGTTCTGAGTGAATCGGAAGACGGGTCCGCCGCCGTGCGGGGGCCGACCCATCGCGGACGTCCGACGGGAGACGGAGTGTAGGAGATGGTAAAGAGACAGAGGAGCGAAGTGGGAGGACGGTGAGCGAGGCAGGCGCACCAGGAACCGATCAAACTCGAGCGCGCTCAACAGCCGTCACCATGTTCGTTCGTTTACCTGCGTCCGCCTGATGTTTTGTTTTTTTTAGTTTTTTGTAGTAGGCACCTTGCTATCCGAGTTGACCGATTAATTTTCGATGAATTCATACCAAGATAAATTTATTATTAAAGTAAATGAAAAAAAAAAAATCATCGGTGCCCGTCTCCAGCATAAATCGAAAATTTGTATGAAATCTTAAATATTTAAGAGATAATTAATTATTCCTACACCAAATATAAATAAGAATGATTGGCAACAATAATCTAATAATTGAGCATTTTTAATTATTTATTTATTAAAAAAATCATATCAATTAATTAGATGAGATTTATTTCTATCCCTGAAAATCCTTATCTTCCGAGCGTCAATCCATATTATCTCTGGTTACCATGATTTAATGTGGCAAATCATGATTTATACTGTGGTACCCATTTGATGGCAAAAGTCATTCGTTCGTCTCAATATCCTTGTCAATCCATCTTAGAACTAATATGAATAAATTAAATCATGAAAATCACTAACCCGGATCTATGGTTAATACGTGCGGAGGGCAGACACACTGACCTTATAAATTTTAACCCCTCATATCTCATAGTGCAATACTTACGCACTAACCATCAGTCCATCTCGTGGGGATTCCGACGGTACCGATTTGAGCTCCAACTATATCTAATTTAATTAATAATTAATTTATCATGATTTAACTTTCTAATAAGGATCTTGATATGGATTAACGCTCCTTAAGTTATGGTGCAGTGGTAGGATGGTAAGTCGTTATCTCAGATATTCACAGTTCGATCATCAATTACGACTTATTTTATAGGAAATTTTTCTTCAAATGGAACGTGAACCTTGGGACGTCCATCGTAAGCGGTTTCTAATTTACTCTAATGATCGATGAAAAATTTTTGTTGGTTGAATCGATCATCCCAAATTCCTCTATTATCTAGTCCAACATTGATACGGATTGACAGCTCACTTGTGTGTGTTTTAAACTATGAGGACTCGTCTAATTTGTATGTTTAAAAAATTACTTTAATTTTTATTAGACATTATTCAAAGAGAGATATTAATTCTGGGTTGATGGGTCTCCGCTGCACCTGCAAGTGCATTTTCATGACATCGAGTTGGTCCTCTTAGAATTAACCAACGCAAATTAGTTATGTGATATCAATTAAAAAATTAAAAAAAAACAATATTAAAAACAATATCCTTTGTTTTCACGCCAAAGCCGCCCATCGAATATTTGACATACAACTAGTTATTTTTCTCATCTTCAAACCAAGTAGACGGCCAATGTAAACGTCGTTGCATGGTGGACAAAAAGGCTAACGGAGTTTCTACCCCGCTTATTCTCGGAATGCTCACTGATTGGGGAAGGAGCCAAACTACTTCATTCATTATCAATGGTTCCGCATGAAGAGTTGCATGGATACGCGCAGTCGATCTTTCTCACGGCACTCCGATCATAGTACCAGTCCCCTGCAGCTTCGGCAATCGTCTGCAGAGAGTTAAATTTGATTCGGTTAGATGAATTTGCATGGTCTAATTAAGTTTCTTCTTGTCTCTAGTTTCAGAGCTTACAGTGTTTTCAATCACGGGAGAATCAACAGGTTGCCATGTGGGCCGACCTCCTGACAAGCAATGAGTATTGCAGGAGAGTATGAACATGCCTGTGGAGGTGCTGGTAGGCAATGCTTGCAGAAACTGCGACCTGAAACCTGAATTAATCAAGCATCATTACGAGATCAGATAGTTTCAGGGAAAAAGAGATTCTATTCTAAAAGCCCATTTCCAGTTAAAAGTTATCAGAACTGCCAGTTAACCTTGCAATGTCTGCAGTTGAGATGAAGAACAATTCTTAATACCAAGTTTGCACTCTGCCCAAGCATTTCCAGGATCTGCAGAACTTGGAGCTAAAATATTCCTGATCTGCAGTGACACAAACATGAATATATAAATACATATATCAAGGGGGAAAAAAGAGACATGCTTCTCGTGGATTTGTTACCTGCCATCCATCATAGGCTGAGTTAAGTATGAAAAGGGGTGTGCTCATCGTAGGCACCACATACTGTGGGAAGAAGCACATGCTTGGAGTTTGTCTTGATGTGCAAGAAGGCGGCAAATTCTTCGCCGACTCCTGAGAAATCACAAACAAAAGTTATCTCTTGTTTGCATTAAGAAGGCGCACTCCGCCATCGAGCTGCTTTCCGTTCCTTGTTTTCCATCTAGTTTTCCCCCGGCTAATATCAGACCTTCACTAGAATTTAAGAAAAGAAGATTACCCATACGCTACTTTATCTAGTTTTGGCATGTCTATAACCATGGATGAATCCTAGCTGTGAATCTGTGCAGGAAATGATTAACGCCGAATCAAACCAAATTAGACCGGAAGGAAGGAAAAAAACGAAAACATTGCAGTCTTCCATCCAATTGAAATTATTCGACATCCTATCACGATAATTCATCCTCACAAAACCCTAAAATACTACCGCCATGAAACATAAATAGAATATGACGATGATGGAATAGCGAGAAGGAAGGAGAAAGGTAGCGGCGTATACCTCGTTCTGAGTGAATCGGAAGACGGGTCCGCCGCCGTGCGGGGGCCGACCCATCGCGGACCTCCGACGGGAGACGGAGGGTAGGAGATGGTAAAGAGACAGAGGAGCGAAGTGGGAGGACGGTGAGCGAGGCAGGCTCACCAGTAACCGATCAAACTCGAGCGCGCTCAACAGCCGTCACCGTGTTCGTTCGTTTACCTGCGTCCGCCTGATGTTTTGTTTTTTTTTGTTTTTTATAGGCACCTTGCTATCCGAGTCGACCGATTAATTTTGGTAGCGATGAATTCAGACCCAGATAAATTTATTATTAAAGTAAATAAAAAAAATCATCAGGGCATCCGCAACCATTTAACACCTTTAACGTTATAACACCTATTATCTCATCAAAAAGTATGAGGCTCACATGCCACATACACATTAACATTAACATCTTTATTCTCTCACATTCGTTTAACATTCAATCCCTATTATTTGTGGGATCTATATGTCACATGCACATTCTCTCACATATTAATTCTTTCACATATTCAATCTTATACATACATATTTTTCATTTCAACTATATTACAATTTAAATAATTATTAATTAAAATAAATATAATAATAAATTTTAAATTATTTATATTAATTGAATTTGAAATAATTAAAATTGAAATTAATTAAAATTGAAATTGAAAAAAAAAAATTGCAAGCAGGCAGCCTGGCTGCCTGCCTGCCTGCCTGCCTGCCTGATCGGTCTCCTGCCTGAAGGAGCCTGATCGGTCAGGCTGCTGTCTGATTAGTTTGGTGACCGATCAAGCAGGAGCTTGATCGGTCACCAGACTGATCAGGATGCCATGTCATACGCGGGTGAACGCGTTTAAATATCTAAACGTGTTCATCCGCGTCAGCATTTAACGCGTTCTTCACAATAGTTTTAACGTGATCGACTCGTTAATCGAGCGTTATAATGCTCGATTAACGAGCCATTACAGATGCTCTCAGTACCCGTCTCCAGCATAAATCGGAAATTTTTATGAAATCATAAGTATTATAATTAATTATTCCTACACCAAATATAATTAAGAATGATTGGCAACAATAATCTAATAATTGACCATTTTTAATTAATTATTTATTAAAAAATCATATCAATTAATTATATGAGATTTATTACTATCTCTGAAAATCCTTATCTTCCTCCTCTTATCCATATTATCTCTGGTTACCATGATTTAATGTGGCAAATCATGATTTATCTTGTGGTACCCATTTGATGTCAAAAGTGATATCCTTGTCAATCCATCTTAGGACTAATATAAATAAATTAAATTATAAAAATTACTAACCCAGATACTATGATTAATACGTGTGGAGAGCAGATATATTGACCTTATTAGATTTTAACCCCCCATATCTCATAGTGGCAATACTTATGCACTAACCATCAGTCCACCTCGTGAGGATTCCGACGGTATCGATTTGAGCTCCAACTATATCTAATTTAATTAATAATTATTAATTTATCATGATTTAACTTTCTAATAAGGATCTTGATATGAATTGACGCTCCTGAGGTTATGATGGAGTGGTAGGATGGTTAGTCGTTATCTTAGATATCCTCAGTTACGACTTATTTTATAGGAAATTTTTCTCCAAATGGAAGGCGCGCAAACCTTGGGACGTCTATCGCAAGCGCTTTCTAATTTACTCTGATGATCAATAAAAAAATTTTATTGGTTGAATTGATCATCCCAAATTCATCTATTATCTAGTCCAACATTAATACGGATTGATAACTCACTTGTGTGTGTGTTTTAAATTATGCGGACTCGTCTAATTTGTATGTTTAAAAAATTACTTTAATTTTTATTAGATATTATTAAGAGGAATAATGAGTGGGAGAGTGAAAATGGGAGAGTGAAAATCATAATGAATGACGTGACACTTTACATGCACGATTTTTAACGAGTTTACCGTGCTTCCCAAAGTATAGTTTGATTCGGGACGGCGATCGAAGGCTGCCGATAGTATCTAAGCGATAATCAGACGTGTACATGTAAAATATCACGTCATACCACGTCATGCCACGTCATTTATTATAATTTTCACTCTTCTATTTCTACTCTCCCTATCATTACTCTATTCAAACAGAGATATTAATTTGGGTTGATGGGTCTCCGCTGCACCTGCAAGTGCATTTTCATGACATCGAGTTGGTCCTCTTAGAATTAACCAACGTAAATTAGTTATATGATAATAATTAAAAAATTAAAAAAAAAGAATATTAAAAACAATATCCTTTGTTTTCACGCCAAAGCGGCCCATCGAATCTTTGACATACAACTAGTTATTTTTCTCATCTTCAAACCAAGTACACGGCCAATGTAAACGTCGTTGCATGGTGGACAAAAAGGCTAACGGAGTTTCTACCCCGCTTATTCTCGGAATGCTCACTGATTGGGGGAGGAGCCAAACTACTTCATTCATTATCAATGGTTCGGCATGAAGAGTTGCATGGATACGCGCAGTCGATCTTTCTCACGGCACTCCGATCATAGTACCAGTCCCCTGCAGCTTCGGCAATCGTCTGCGGAGAGTTAAATTTGATTCGGTTAGATGAATTTGCATGGTCTAATTAAGTTTCTTCTCGTCTCTAGTTTCAGAGCTTACAGTGTTTTCAATCACGGGAGAATCAACAGGTTGCCATGTGGGCCGACCTCCTGACAGGCAATGAGTATTGCAGGAGAGTATGAACATGCCTGTGGATGTGCGGGTAGGCAATGCTTGCAGAAACTGCGACCTGAAACCTGAATTAAGCAAGCATCATTACGAGATCAGATAGTTTCAGGGGAAAAGAGATTCTATTCTAAAAGCCCATTTCCAGTTAAAAGTTATCAGAACTGCCAGTTAACCTTGCAATGTCTGCAGTTGAGATGAAGAACAATTCTTAACATCAAGTTTGCACTCTGCCCAAGCATTTCCAGGATCTGCAGAACTTGGAGCTAAAATATTCCTGATCTGCAGTGACACAAACATGATTACATGAATATATAAATACATATATCAAGGGGGGAAAAAAGAGAGATGCTTCTCGTGGATTTGTTACCTGCCATCCATCATAGGCTGAGTTAAGTATGAAAAGGGGTGTGCTCATCGTAGGCACCACATACTGTGGGAAGAAGCACATGCTTGGAGTTTGCCTTGATGTGCAAGAAGGCGGCAAATTCTTCGCCGACTCCTGAGAAATCACAAACAAAATGTGAGTATGTATCCTTTGATTGAATACTTCTGCATGGAATCACTCATTCTCGACATACATGAAGGTTGACAACATCAGTATAGAGGGACTTGACAGAAGCTGCTCCAGATATATCGTTCCTGTTGGAAGCAATTGTGGTTTCCTTAGCATCATATTGATCAAACAAGATCATCATGATCGAACTTACACGTCAATGAAGTAACCAGCATCAGAAAAGCATTTGACATTCGCGGTTGCTGGTAAAAGACTGCGGAAGTTGTCACAGTGTAGAATGGATGCCAGTCCCCCAGCTGAACAACCAGAAAGTAGTGCCTGGAAGAATTCAGAAACATTAGCATGAGACGTTGCATGATGAACCTTCACAACTTTACAAATTCTATCTACATTTTGGGCTTTGTTCATCCCCTTTGCTAATAGATCGTCGATAATGGCACGCCAAACCCTGGCTCCTCTATAGTGAAGATTTGTAGCCTGACAAAATTTACATTGGAAAATTGTCACTAAATGTGGCACGCAGAACTCATCCATCATCATGCAAATTGGTTAAGCAGATTACTGGATCGACTGCTTCTACATCCCCAGTAAAAGATGAGCCATCACAGTATCGAATCTTGATCCTATTCCAGTTATAGAAGTCTGCAAGTATAAGATGAAAAAAAATCAGAATAACCATTTCATTGTGCCACTGAATTCAGAATAAATCTAAACAAAAACAAAGAAGAGCATAATAACATTTCACTAATTACCAGGATTGAATTTCTGAATATCTCCTAAAATTCCAGAGAATGAGAGTTGCTCCATAAACTTAGATGAACCTCTGGAATTGCCTTTTCGTTCTACACACTCTTCAACGTTCCTGCACCATCCTCCTCCCTGAAAATGGTAGAAAGAGTGTTTTTCTTTGAGATTATTAAGCATAAATTGACTGCATGGACTTTATATCCTTCCCTTTACTGAACTCTACATAAGGCTATGTGAGTGACACTTGTGATCCTAGTCGTAATGTCGTTTCTATGTTTACTCTAGAGACTTTTTATTGCTAGATATTCACAGCCTAACAGTAGTGCCTCTTTCATTTTCCAGCACAAAATTCTTGGTTATAGTTAAAAGATTACTCAAGATGCCCAAGCAACTGCAACTTTGCAACGAGATAAAAAGGGATCTGACCTCCATGAAAACCAACCAATTATTCACACCAGAACCAGAACCAGGTGAAAAATGATATGCTGGGGGACTTCCATCCAGGCATACTGCAAAAATCAAAGCAAAATATTTGGGCGGGCAAAACCAAATCGAACTTCCAAAAAGTTGGAAAATGAAAGCTGATGAGCAAAGTATGCACCTGCTCCTTTAGCCACTGCACTTTCTAAGAGAGTCATTGGCACAGGGCCTCCGTCAACTTCTATGGAGACCAGTAAGGAGATTAAGTAGAGTGAGGGAAGGATCCATGCTTTTGATTTAGGATCAAACATCCTGCATATTTTTATTTAGTTCGTAAGCACCAAGAACAGAGAAAACGCTGCAGAAAACTATGGAGAGACGCTTAGACCTTGAAAATGAAACGGAGAGAGCTTGGAATTGAGAAGGAAGGAAGAATTTATGCTGTCCACAGAGGTCTCTTCGAGGAAAATGACCCTTTTCTAGTCGAGCTGTTAGAAGGTAATGCAGAATCTCTAGTTAAATCCGTGACAGTTACTTAACCAAATATGGGTCATTTGTAAAATGACCCATAAAGTTCTCAAAATATCATTCAAATTTTTATTAGCCAAAATACCCAGGTTTTCATTTAATTTTCTTCGTGAGTAATATGAATTATAATTTATAAGCGAGGAAAAACATTTTGGGCATCAAACTTATTTATTTTTGATATTTTGGACATCAAACTTTAAAAAAAACTTTTTTAATTTCAAAATTAATTTTTTATTTTTATTTTAGTCTAGGATTATTAGGTTATATTATTTAAGCTAAAAAAATAAAAATCGAAAACTTATAAGATTTACCTTCTCAATTGAATTATAATGTTTAAGTTAAAGAAAATTAAAAATTAAAAATCCCTATTGTACACCTTCTTAATTGGGTTATAGTATTCAATTATAATTTTTTTAAAAAAATCTTGAGACGTCCCTTATTACATGATATTAAAATTATTATTTTTAAAATTAGGGACTAAAAAAAAAGATAAATGTTCAACGTTAAAATTATAAAAGTTTTTTCGAAAATTTGATATCATAATAGCAAATTTAATATAAGTTTGAAACTAAAAAGTATCTCAATTTTTGTTTATTTATTTGGAAAAAAAATACCGCGGGGGAAAACAATTGCTTGTTTCATATTTATTCCTTTTATTTAAGTTGAAAATAGGATGCAAAGGAAGCAAGTGTAAATTTAAGCATCTAATTAATCTAAATCATTAATAACATTATTGGTTTCCTTAGCAAGAGAAATGAAATCGTGGAAGGAAATCAATGCAATACATTTTCTAATTCGTTTTTTTCTCCAAGTAAATTCATCATAAAATTAAAAATGGTAGCCAAATAAAAAAAACTCATTTTCGGAGAGTACGTGTATCATTTTCACACTCCATTTACAATTGCTTTCCTAAATAGCTTTAATTATTTATTTAATTTTGTTTATCTAGTTAATTTCAAGCTTTTATCATGAAAAAGTATCTATATATATAATCCAATAAATAAAAACATTTTTAAGTTTGACCATACTCTAGATAATTTTTAAATAAAAAATTAATTAGATACGAAAAATACTTGATAAATATACATATTTATATTATTTATAAGATTGAATATAAAATTTAAAAAAAAACAAAAACAAAAACCCAATTGAATCTTAATTAAGGAAATCCGTAAATTAAATTATAAATCATTTATGAGTCTTAGGAATAATAATATTTGTATGGTATTTAATAACGATATTAAAAATGTGGGGCCGGACTTCAATTCCTGAGGCCTGTCTTCGTGTGGATGGGTGTCGATGATAAAAAAAATTAATTATGATAGAGAACGTGAAATTATAGCATGAAATTTAACGTAAATGGTGTGTTATTTTTCGTGTACATGTTCGATTGTCGTTTGGATACCGACGGCAGCCTCCGGCTATTACCCAGAACAAAATTATAATCTGGGGGGTACGGTGAACCCGTTGAGGATCGCTGTAATTGAAATGTCACGTCATTCATGTTGAATTTCAAGTTAAAAATTCACGTTGTCTATTATTTTTGAAAAAAGCTTAAAGCGCAATGAACGTTAATACCATGGTTGAAGGACCGAGTTGCCGCCCCTAGGCTATGGTGTAGCGGTAGGGTCACTAGTGGTTAACACAGGCATCCTCGGTTCGATCCCCAACTACGGCGCATTTTGTAGAAATTTTTCCTCTAAATGGGACGTGAACCCTGGGACGCTGGGCTTCTAGACTGCCATCATGAACGCTTCCCGATTTATCCTGATGATCGATAAAAAATTTTCATGAAGTTAAATCGATCATCCCATGTTCAATTTGTCTGTTGCCTGATTATTGCAAGGACCGAGTTGCCAGTCGGACAAAATTTGTCATCAGATAAATATAATTCAATTTTGATAAATATAAATATTATTTTTATACTATTATTTAAAAAGACCACTCGATTAAAATTGAATGTCCTATAGTTTACCTCTTTTCAAACTATATGGAGTCAGTTGTAGAAGGGATCACTAAGGTGATTGCTCTGCTTCCTGAATAAAGTAGAATAATACGAACAAAAATACATTGAAAAAAAGGATAAAGTTAGCATAATTTGAAGTAGAATTCAGAACTCTCACCACCAAAAGACAAAGCTGAGCAAAGGAAGTAGATATGCTGGAGTACTCAAGAAAGGAGAAGAGATACCTCTGTTAAATAGGATTCATTAAGTATGTTCAGTTTGATTTTTAAAGTGCTCGTATTCCTGAATCACAAACTAAGTTGTTAGCACCCTAGCTCTCAAAAGCGTTGAAAATTCACGAGAATTTTCTTAGAATCCGAATTCAGAAATGCACAAGAACTGCTCTTAAAAAAACTCTCTTATATTCACAAGATATATTACAAGGAGAAGGATTATAAAGAAAAATAAAACTTATCTTGTAAGAGGGGAATATTATTCCCTTTTGTTTGAGAATAGAAAAGGCAGAGAAAAAGAATTTTGTAAGTTTTATGTAAGAAGAGAAGAATTATAATTTTTTTTTATGGTTTCAATGAGGGATAAGACCCAAGTTGATTAGAAGAAGACCTTGAATCAAGGACACCAGTAAATTCACAATATATGGAGGGAAAAAGGAACATTAGTATGCAGGTCAGAGGACGGCACGGCGTAGCCACTTTGATGCCCAAGTGAATGAGGTAGAGGACAATGCGGAAGATGAACAGTAGAAGAATATGAGATGCGTGCGAAGTAAAGCGTACATATGCCTACGGGAGTGAGAGCCTTTTTATAACATCAGTCTAATCTCCCTCATTAATTAGGCAACATATAAAGGAAATATCAATCATTATATTTTTACTGTATTGATCGGGCTCATCTCTCATGTCCCATATCTATATAATGATACTGTCGCACATACCTCTGACATCACACGAATAACATTTATTACAGTTTGACCTATGAACCTCATGGCCTATTGAGCTTTCAGGGCCTAGCCCTTATAAGAGATTTCTTAATTGAGAGAAGGGGAGGGGTTGCCAATGCGCTAATGCAAAATATAGGGCCAAACCCAAGGTTGTGGGCGAGCGGGCCAGATGGTGTGCTTGTTCGCCTATAAGGGTTTGAGAGGAGCTACATCCCTGAGGTTGCGCTGATCTAACTAGAAAGTGGAAAGAGTTGGTTAATCGGCCCATGGAGTCATAGGGAGCATGACCCTTGGGGATCAAGAGAATCTAATTGGTAGAGCATCTCTGAGATGGCTAAGAATGTTGGTCCAAAACATCTGTTAAGATTAGGCTAATTTGATCCGTTGATGATCTTCCAAGATAAATAAAATAGGGCACTGAATCAAGGAGAGCATATCCTTTAGGTTAGAGATAATTTGCTCGGTTGGCTATTTTAGAACTGAGAAATGTGGGGTCAAACTACTGGGTCGCAAAAATCCGATCGGGTGTCCAATCATAATCACATTGATCTGTCTGAGCTTTGACAACCTTGTCAGTCAAATGGTTGACCATCTAATTGTTGGGGCAATTGGCTCGAGTATGATTGGGAGGATCATGAGTTTTAATGTATGTGCCAATATGATTAAGTTAGGATTTCATGTTGATCTAATATGTGTATGTGAGTGTGCAGGTTTGTAGGAAACACATAGACTTGGTTGAACGTTTTCGGGTACGGTGAAGGGTGGCATAGAGGCAAGCCGTGGGCTTGAGTACGCATCCGAGGGGCCATGGACAAAGCAGGGATGATGAGTCGAGGGAAGCAGACTTCGAGGCGTACGTGAAGGATGGCATGGAGGCAAGCCGAGGGCTTGTGTGCGCATTTGAGGGACGAGGGCCAAAGTCGAAGAGGGCTTGAAGGCAACAGGTCGAGACTGCTTGAGCAGGAACGATAAGCTAAGGGAAGCGGACTTCGAGGCATGCATGAAGGATGGCATGGAGGCAAACCGAATGCTTGTGTGCGCATCTGAGGGATGAGAGCCAAAGTCGAAGAGGGCTTGAAGGCAACAGATAAAGGCTGCTGGATGAAGAGTCAACCAGGTCGTGAGATTTTGAGTGCTGAGGGAATTGTACTGGGGGGAGAGCTAAGTCGTGAGGGTTTGAGTGCTGAGAGAAATGTATTCGAAAAGGGTAACCCTAGACTTAGGGAGTGGACCAGTCGACTGGTGAGGAACCAGTCGACTGATAGGGTCCACAGAAAGATCAGTCGATTGGTCCAAGACCAGTCAACTGATGGTGACCAGAATTTGAATTGCCATCCGAATTCGACTGGTTGACTGGTGCTGGACCAGTCGACTGGTAACGGTCAAATCAGCCTCGAGCTCTATTTAAGGGAGCTCGTTTATAGCTGTTTCATTTTGGCAAAACTAGCTTGGTTAGAGCTTGTTAGTAGCCTACTAGTGCTTAGGGATTGTCCAAGGGTTGTGGCGAGGTTTCTCCACCCATAAGGAGCGACAAAAGCTAGCCGGAGGTGTTCCAGGGAATCATCCACCATAGGATCGGGATCGTCCACCTTACGGACAGCCGTGGAATAGGAATTTCATCTTTGAACCACGTAAATCAGCTTGTTCTTTGTGTCTGTTAGTTTTAGTTTTTATTATTCCGCTTGTGCACTAACATTTGTAGGAAGAACGATCGAAGATTAGCTATTTACCCCCTCTAGCAAACGACAATGTCCTAACACTAACCCTACATGGAGGCCTTCCAATATCTTCCATATCATAAGCCTCCCTTTTGAGTCTAGTCGAAGGAGGCTTAAGTCCAACTGACGAGACAACAGTATGATCTTGCTTGTCAATCGGCTAAATTCCTTAGAGTTGACATCTTCAAACCTTATCACTATTTTGTTAGTGCCTCGAAAATAGGTGATTAAGAGGTCATAAATGTTAAATACGAAAAATTTGGTAACCTGCCGAAAAATTTCTCGAGATGAATGTATGGTTACAGGATCCTTAAGTAAGTTATAGGGGGGGGTTTAAATTTATTATACCCTAGGATTAAATGGCTAAGAAACTTAAGTTAGGGCTCAGTTGGAATTTGGCAGGTTAGGAGGGCTAAAACGCAAATAACCTCTACTTATATTCCCTCTTCCTCACCCCTCTTCGCCCATAGCCCACAGCCGACGTCGCAGCTCGCCCAAATCATAACGTTCTATCTCCCCTTCTGCTACTTTCCCTGCCGGTGTCGCTCAACCTAGCTGACCACTAGTGATTTGGTCTATCGCAGTGGATCCATTAATGACGGGTCTAACTGGGTAAGCGGAGAGTCTTCTCCTCAGATTTCACTGAATGATCTCTAATGCGAGCTTACTCCTCATCGTCGACCAGGTTCCAATCTAGATCTGCTCCGACCAAACCACACGCGACCCTGGGAGTAGGGTCAGATTGAGGAGCAGCTTGGGAAGGTGTTACATGTCTCATTGATGCGGAATAGAAGTGTAACGACCGACCTGTCGACCCGACCCGTCGACCTCTTGGGCGACCAAATTCTATTTTTGGTGGCCCAACAACCTGGCCTCTTTGGTCGTCGACCGTTGACCGTCGACCGTCGTTACTCACAAGAACTTCCCACCCCTGGCCAGTGGATTTTTGTCTTCCTCAGAATTCGAACTCTAGACCTCCAGACTAAGTACTAGAGTTTATGAATTCTGATAGCCAAGTGAGCGCGTGTCACGCCCCGAGGAGCCGCCCGTCCGATACCGACCGGACTACCACTCCCTCGATCCGGCGGATAACTCAAAACCCTAACCTCTACGATCTCCTAGACCGATTGTACCACAGCATATAGGGCTGGAACAACCGTCTGTAGTAAACGAAAACGCCAACAAGACAAGAACTGCATACGGGTATGACTTACGACAAAGCACAATGCACAAAAGGCCACCATGGTTCACAAAAGTACAACCATATCGAAAATACCGCAGCGGAACAACAATGAAAGTACAACTGAATGACAAGTCAAAAGGGTACCAACAGGTACCACCGACATATACAGGAAAACAAGAAATCGTCTCGACACACGTAGAGGGACAGGCTGCAGGGCACTCCAGTCGATCATCCTGAAATAAAAATAAGAAGCTAACGGAATGAGTCATAGAACTCAGCGGATATCTCATCATATATGCAGGATAGTCTAAGTTAGCAATAATGTAACAGGCTAACAACATAACACAAGTGCAGGTAGTAATAAGTACAATTGAAGAAGAGGAAATAGGAAGTACCAAACCACTGTAGCAGTGTCACCAAAACCCTGACATAAAGGCCTCCTGTATGTGCATGTCAATCATATGCAGCAATCAAATATAGCAAGCACATGTAAGTGCAAAATATGCGTATGCACAAGGTGCAATGACATGGTCACCCCTACCGTTGGTTAGACATCGTCACCTATGTACGGGAGGAAGCTGAGTGGAGGCCACCCTCCGACGTAGGGCTGTGACTGTCGTCCGTACCCTACCATCACTGCTCCTAAGCGATCGGGTAGACGGAATACTGTCGGTGTAACACCCCTACTCCCTGACCTATCCTGGCGATATCTCTATCAGCCCCAGGCTATCTCTGGAGGATATCTCTATCTGAATGTTACCCCTACCCCATGTATATAAATGGGGGAGAGACTTCTCTCTCTCATCTCCTGGTGTACAAACTACTCAAGGAGGGACCTCTGTCTGCTACCACACTCCGATTCACTAACCCATGAGTGCATGAGCGGAGCAACACAGAGCACACTACCCAATACTCCGTCAATCACTAACCCATGAGTGGTCGTATGGGTAGGTCAGTATGACTGTCGACCTGACTCACCCACAAAGGGGGCCCCTGATCGACAGTGACGCACAGTGCACGATGATGCATGACACTGGTCAAACAACATCCACTATCTAGACTACCTATATCAACATGATATGCAAGGATCGTAGATAATGCACTATAACCTAAGTCCTAAAGGTATAGGTATCACATGCAGGTCTAGCATAAACAGTATCAGCAATGCAAATATAAGAGTTATATCACAATCTATTACTCTATTGCTAAACATAGCATATCAAGTATATATCTGTGACTAATCTAAAAGAAGAGTCAGAGATACCCGCCTCCAATGCAGGAATCCAATAGTGAAGAGAACCCCTGTCTAAAATACTATCTGCCGCAAGTGTAATCCAAATAGCCGAGTCAATAACCTGCATCACAACAACTACAACTTAGCTAAATCTTAAAATTTACCAATCAGCTAAGTTTCACCCTTCTATATATACTTTAATTAAATAACCTAATCCACCAAACCCAAAAATTGGGTTCAGATTAGGTCTAACCATAACTGAACCAACCATCCACATTTAATCGATTGTACCACACCAACCCCAACTGAATTAACCTAAAAACTCCATCACGTCATGAATACTTCCACCATCAACCGATCCAAACCTAATTACTTCAATCATCCATCAAAGTATATAGCAGGGATCAAAATAGAGGAAGCAACTACCAAACCACCAATACACAGCATGCTCAAAACATAGGTACGAACCAAAAATTACAGAGGCAGATCATCCAAAACCAGAGCCACAGAACCCTAACTGGCCAATAGGGATCTACAATCCAATCCCAATCCATCCTAAACACACGATCTGCCATCGCACATGAAGAATGCCATCGCACATGAAGAATTGGGAACTTGATCATCACAAGCATACACCTGAACCATTTAATCAAAAGACATCGGAATCGAAAACACAACCACATAATTTGACCTAATTTCCCAACGGGTCAGGTACCAAACACAAATCTCCCAACAACAGAATACACATGACCCTCCAAATCGCAAGGGATAGAGATACACGGCCAAATACAGGGACAAGCTTCAAGAACATCCGAGGAAATCCAACACCTAACAGAAAGGATCAAATCTTACCTCAAGAATTTCTGGCGTCCCTTGCTCTAACTCCACCGATCCAGCCACAATCAGCCAAGAACACCCCTCCACGTGATGCCGGCGAGGACTTGATCTGCTAGGGACACGAGGCCAAAACCCTCCTAGCGTCGGCTACCCTCTGCGACTTGAGCTGGAACGTTGCCGGTGCCAACATAGTGGCCCAAAAGCGGAGGCGAGCCGAAGAAGAAGTCGGAAAAGAAGAAGAGATCGACGCTTGGTTGCAATCTAGGCACGCGAGGGAGAAGAAGAATCAAAGAGGGAAGAGTAAACGATTGCGAGATCTGAAAAGGTGTGGCCCCAACCAAGCGGCGGCTACAAACGGAAAAGGAGAGAAAAGGAGGAAGAAACGGAAGGTAATCGAATCTGCCGCAGGGAGAATGAATTAGGATAATTAAAGGACTGGTCTTTTACGAAAACCCCCTATTATTTTAGCCATTAACATAAAAGCCCCTAACGTTTGAGTTTATTGCCTTTTAGCTCCTTCAATTTTTCATATTCTAATATTCTCTCCCACTCACAAAAATTTGGTCCCCAAAATTGTCATTGCTAATAGTAAATACTAACAACTGTATAAATGAAGTACACATGTTGAAATGAACTACCAACACATACCTCAGTCAAATAAATAGGGATATCAAGCTCGGATAGTGCCCTCGAGCTCCCAAGTTGCCTCTGCATCTGAGTGGTGCTGCCATCCAACTCTGACTAGCCGGATCGTCTTGTTCTGTAGCTGATGCTCCCGGAATCCCAAGTTCGTACAGGTACCTCCTCATAAGTAGCATCAGGCTGGAGCGGAACATACACCTCGAATAGAATGTGTGTGGGATCTGGCACATAACCTCTCAACATAGATACATGGAACACGTCGTGGATATCGGTCAACGACGGTGGAAGTGCTAAGCGATAAGCTACAACTCCAATCCTCTCCAGTATCTGGAACGGACCAATATACCGTGGAGCTAGCTTACCTCTAAGACCAAAACGTTTCACCCCTTTCGTGGGTGAAACTCGAAGGAAGACATGGTCACCAGCAGCAAACTCTAAGGGTCTGCGTCTCCGGTCAGCATAACTCTTCTGGCGATCCTGTGCCGCTGATAATCTCTGTCGGATAGTCCATACTAACTCTGCCTCGTGCTGAACTCTCTGGGGTCCCAGCAGCTGAGTCTCTCCGACCTCATCCCAAAGGGTGGGTGTCCTGCACGCCCTACCATACAACGCCTCAAACGGTACCATCTGTATCGCCGAATGAAAGCCATTGTTGTAGGCGAACTCCACCAAGTGCAAATGATCCTCCCAACTACCCCCAAAGTCTATCACACACGAGTGCAATAAGTCCTCCAAAGTCTGGATAGTACGCTCTGACTGACCGTCAGTCTGGGGATGAAAAGTCGTGCTGAGACGGAGCTCTGTACTCATAGCCCTCTGCAAACTCTGCCAGAACCAAGATGTAAAATGCGGATCCCTATCCGAGATAATACTCAAAGAAACTCCGTGCAATTTGACTATCTCCCGACAATATATCTCTGCCAATCTGTCGAGAGAATCCGTCCTCCGAATAGCTAACAAGTGAGCAGATTTAGTTAGTTGGTCCACGACTACCCAAATCGCATCATGACTTCTCCTAGTCCTCGGCAAACCCACAACGAAATCCATGGTGATATGTTCCAACTTCTACTCGGGAATGGGAATCCTCTGGAGGAGTCTAGCAGGTCTCTGGTGCTCTGCGTTAACCTGCTGACAGACGAGACATCTAGTAACAAAGTCCGTGACATCCCTCTTCATGTCGTTCCACCAATAGGTGTTGGATCGAGAACACCGATAGAGGGGGGGGTGAATATCAGAAATCGTTCTTTTTCACAAAATTAAGAGCAAGTGCACAGCGGAAATAAAAATAACACAGAGACGCAGTCGTTTTTACTTGGTTCGGAGCCTGTGTCGACTCCTACTCCAAGGCCCACGGTCGTTGACCGTTTACTTTGGGCAATTCTATATTAGGCGCAAAATAGTTTACAGAAGATTACAAATTAAGTACAGTAAATTTTTAAATAGCTCTTTTTACCGACGTCCGGAGTAGATTGACTATTTCGGGGCAGCAGGACATCGTCGGCTCGAGTTGGAGGGATTCCGGAGCAAGGCACGAGAGCAGAAGAGCTTTGAGGCGTTGAGAGAATTGATGTTTTGAAGCCTTGGTCGAAGGCCCTTTATATAGGGCATGGGGGCGCCCGGGATGTCGGGGGCACCCCCACGTGGCCTTGATCCGCCAAAGTCTCGGTCGCGTCTGATCCTCTGGATCCGCTTTGACCGGGGCACCCGGAGCGCTCGGGGCGCTCGGATTGACCGGGTCAAAGTTCTATCTCCTTGGCTTCGAGGGGTTCTGGTTCGAGGATTGCGCATGGGGGCGCCCGGGACGCTGGGGGCGCCCGGGAGCAGCGGCGGTGCCCGGGAGCATGGGGGCGCCCGGGAGTTGTACTGTCAAAGACACTTTGCATTTGTTGTGTTTGGTATTCACCTTGGGGGCGCCCGGGACACTCCGGGCGCCCTGGTCAGCTATTGCCTCATTCCTTTGAGGCTCTCTGAGCTGCAGACATACGTTCCTTCGGTCCTGCATCCAGGGTTAGTCCAAAACACAATAAAGCAATAAAATATTTATTTATACAGCCTTAACTGTCTTGGTTCTGACTTTGGGCTTCCAAAATGAAACCCTAGGTTGAACCGACGCCTACTGTTCCCTCGACGGGGAACGCGTCCTCACCTACTCCTCTCGGGAGAATATACCTGATGCCAACCACTCCTTTGGTTGGACTTTTGCCTGACGGTCCTTTGCCAGGTCTTGGATGCCGAGCTGTCCTTCGCCCGGTGCCTAGCATTCCTTCGCTAGGGCTTTGTATCCTAGCAGCCCTTCGCTAGGTGCCCAGCAGCCCTTCGCCAGGTCTTTGATGACTAGCAGCCCTTCGCTAGTTGCCTAGCAGTCCTTCGCTAGGACTTGATGACTAGCAGCCCTTCGCTAGTTGCCTAGCAGTCCTTCGCTAGGACTTGGTGACTAGCAGCCCTTCGCTAGTTGCCTAGCAGTCCTTCGCTAGGGCTTTGTATCCTGACATTCCTTCGCCAGGTGCCTAGCAGTCCTTCGCTAGGGCTTTTTCTGCACACTCAGTGAACAATGTTAGATCACAAATAGTACTTAACTTTGAATCCTTTGCCAATATCAAAACAAGGTTCAATATGGTGCTTTCTGCACCAACAATCTCCCCCTTTTTGATTTATGGCATCACAATTCAAAGTTAAGTAAAAACTTATAATATTTAATAAAAGAAGGTAAAAACACAATGAAGTATATCAAAAAAAATTATCAATAAATTTTTTTTTCTCATACTCCCCCTAAAACCCTGAATACTTGCAAAATACTTAACTTTGACCTTTCCTCCCCCTTTGACATATATCAAAAACAAACATGGGTGTTCAAGGTATCTAATAGGGATTTTTGAGTTTTCCTAAGTGCTTCATGTCTTTAACAAAGTGTTTTTCAAAAAATGGAGTAAAAGCATTTTCACTAACAAAACTTGTTTCAAATTTTAGGCAAAATTTTTCAAAATTTAGGCAAAATTTTGAAGCTAGATTTCCCTTAAACAAAGTTTCAAATTTTGAGAATTGGGAATAAATTTGTTTACTAAGGAAAATTTTACTTAGGAGAAAAATATGTACTCAAAAAATTTGAAAACACTTAGAAATACTTCGAAATTTTTGAAGCACTTGTTAAAAAAATTCCTTTCTCTTTTTCCTTTTTCTCCCCCTTAATGTGAAATTCTTCTCCTTATGTTTTAGACCATTCTAAGAAAAACTCTTTGAAAAGGGAAAAAAAATTTTAAGAAAGAAATTTTTAATTTCACTTTTTCTACTCTCCCCCTTGGTCTTATATCAATAAAAAATTTTTGTAAAATATATTTAGAAAGAAATTTAAATTTGTGTATCAGAGCTTGTGAAAAAAAAATTGAGCAAAGTAATGTCAAGTGTTATGATAATTTAAAAACATTTAGAAAGCTGAAAAATTTATGTTCAAAATCATAATTGGAGTCTAGTGTATATGATAACCAATAAGTTTACTTGTTCTGAATATTTTGAAAAATGCACAAGAATGCAAGTACTTTATTGAGCTTTTGAAAGGCATAAGTATTTTGAAAGATATTATGAATTTGAAAAACATAAGTACTTTTAAAATATTAAAGAAAATTACTAAAATTACTTGACTTATCTTTTTGAAAGTACTTACACATAATCTTTTACTTACTTTGGTTTCTTTTCCAGTCTGACACAATCCTAGGAAACCTTGTTAACTACAAGGAAATTTCCTTAAGTGTCCTGGAAATTTTCCAACTCAAGTAAATATTATTTCCAAAACAATTTTGATAAGCCAAAATGATAGTATTTTGAAAATATATGCAAGTACATTTTGAAAAATGTATCAACTTTGGAGGCACAATATTTTATTAGACTTGGTTTATTTTTCAGTCTAACACAATCCTAGGAAACCTTGTTAACTACAAGGACCTTTCCTTAAGTGTCCTGGAAAATTTTTCAAAGTCAAGTAAATATTAATTTCAAAAGTATTCTCAATATATTTTTAAAAGTATTCCAAAGTCACGTAAAATTTTGAAAGTGATGATATATATAAGCAAAATGATTTTACAGGATAGTATTTTGAAAGAGTAATTATTTAAGTTTTCAAAAGGATTTTAAAGGTGCAATGCATGAAAACATATAATTTTGAAAATACTCAATAATTCTTTTAATTTGATCTCCCACTTAACTCGACCCAGTCCTAGGAAGCTTGTTGACTACAAGCGATCTTCCTCTGAGTCTTAAGGTTTGATTCAAATTTTACGAATTATCTAATAATTTCAAACTTGTTAGAAATAATTTCTTTTGATTTAGACTCCCCCTAAATTTGACACATCCTCGGAGTCCTTGTAGATCATTAAGTAGACCTTCATTTGTGTCTTTAGGGTTTACTAAAATCAAAAGAATAGTTTTGAATACTAGCATGGTAATATAATTTTAGAAAATTCAATTTGAAATGAAGATAATTTTAAAGCATAAACCCCGTTTTCGAAAAACATTTTGAAATGAAATTTTTTTTAAGTCCAAAAAAAAATAAATATCTAAGCCCGGACTGTAGACAAAAAGAAAATATCTTAAGTAATCCCTAGGGTGACTTTTTGCCATACAAGAGTAAACTAATTTTCAAAAAATATCTGTATAATGGTAAAGAAAAGAAATACATGTTATGAAATAAATTTCAGGTTAGTGAACAAAAGAGACTTGATTTTAATTACAATGATTTGAAACATTGACTCTTAGTTAAAAAGTTAAATTTGATTTTTGTGAAAATAAAAATTTAGAGGGTTAAGTTTGTTCAGTTGAATTAAATTTTGAATTTGATTGAATTAAATTTAATTGATTTAATTTAATTGATTTAATTGAATTTAATTGATTTAATTAAGATTTAATTTAATTGAATTTAATTGATTTAATTAAGATTTAATTGAATTTAATTGATTTAATTAAGATTTAATTGAATTTAATTGATTTAATTAAGATTTAATTGAATTTAACTGATTTAATTAAGATTTGATTTAATTGAATTAATTGATTTGATTTATCTGAATTAGTTGGTTGGGTTGGACTCAACTTTTAGGTCCTAAGCATCTCACCCATTTCTAAGTGACAAAACAGGATATCCTTAACTGTTTTGTGAGATGCATATTTTAATAGAAGGATTTATTTTGAAAAGACCATGATTAATTTTGAAAAGTTTTTTAAATCCAATTTAAATTTGTTTTGAAAAGAGAATTTTGAATATAAAATTAACTGAAAATTTGTGTTAGATTCGAATTTAACAAAGAGTAAATTGAATTTGAATTTCAAAAATTGGCTTCCAGGTCTTGGCGAGGCACAAGGCCTTCTTTGGCCGTAGCCTTATTGGATCATCAACCCTTTCCTAGACAAAGCCTTTTAGTGAAATTTCATCTTCAAAATTACTTTTTGGTAAATTCTGGTCTAACTAGTTTGGGTCTTGGATCGGTAGCTTCGGCTAGTTCCGCCAAGATGGCTTCCCTAACGTACTATCATCTCACCTCCACCCAATACTATGTTGTTCAAATTTCAATTAATTGATTTAGTCCTTACACTAACCAATCCTAATTCTAAGCAGAAAAATAACAAAAAAAACACATAATTAAAACAAACAATTGTCTAAGTAAGGTCACAATTGGAGTAATACTCCGGATTTTCGAAATCAGCAAGATTATGAATTAAATTTTCTAACTTATTGACCTTATGTTTTAGGGTTTCATTTTCTTGTTTCAATTTTCTGAAGTTTGCTTTAATTAAGTTACATGAATCAATCACATTATTTAAGGTAAATAACGGATTTTCAAATACTGTAAATTTACCTTTGTCGATTGTTTGTGCGGCATTCTTGGTAGCTCTTTTATCTGTGCATTCACGTTGGTAATGCCCGAACTCCTGGCACTTGAAGCATTGGATGCGACTTTTGTCCCTTCGTGCTTTTGGAACTGGTTCCTTTGTCGCCATCGGTGGTGTCGTTTGAATCTTACGAGTAGGACACTCACTTTGGTAGTGCCCTCTCTCCCTTTTGGTTCCTTGTTGGGAATCTCCCCCTTGATTCTTGCCGCCTCGGATTTAGACTCATCTTCTGATTCCGTGTCTGAGTCGGACTCGGGTACTAGTTGAAGCTCCTTCTTTGATGGTTCTTTAAGATTTTTCCCTGCAAAAGAATTTATACCTTCCTCGACCATTACAGTATCTATTTGATTATTTAATTCAAATTTTGAAAAGAATTCAAAATTAGTTACTGTCTCAGTCAATTCGTCGTCTGATTCTAGTTCGACTTTGGATTCGGGTTCAGACTCTGACTCGGCTGTTTGTGCTTGGACCGAAAGGGCAAGATAATTTACCTGATTTTCTTCTTCATTTGAGATCTCTTGATGAAGATTAATCAATTTTTCCAGATTTCTCTAGCACATCTGCATGGACCTACTAGCTCGAGTTGCTCCTTGGTTAGGCCACATTGTAGGATTGCAGTTGCCCTTGCATCGGTCTCAATTTGGTTGAGGGTGTGTTCATCCAGTTTGTCCCACTCAATTGATGACTCCTCTTCTACGGGAAACGAGAATCCCGTTTGGATGATCTGCCATAAGTTCATGTGGGCCTTCAAAAGGGACTCCATTTGACATCTCCAAAACGTGAAGTTCTCGCCGGAGAATAGTGGTGGACGTGCACTGTTCCACTCTTGGTTGGCCATTTAATATAAACCTTGCACACAAACAAAATAAAAAATTGTACCAAGACTTGGTCTTGGATTAGTAGTGCGGGAGAAGCAAAAAAAAAATTAGCCCAAAATAAAAATTTTGCATGACTTTCGAGGCAGAATAATAATAAAATAATAAAAATAATTTATGACAAATTTTTGAAAATGTTGATTTTGTCAATTCTGATTAATAATGACAAAGTAAGAATTTAATGTTTGAAAAAAAAATTTTGCTCGAATTAAAGTAGCACGAATTTCGAGAAAAATATTAAAATAATAATAATAAAAAAGTTTATGACAAATTTTCAACAATTGATTATTTTAACAATTCTAACTTATGGTGAAAAAATGAGAATTCAAAATTGAAAAAGGCGTAAGGATATTTTAAATCCACCTACAGATATTTTTTATTTTAAAATAAAAGGGCGGAAAAGATCGAATGGTATTAATTAAAAAAGAAAATAAATAAAATAAAAAAAAATTTGTAAATCTGAAAAACTCTCAAATTGGTGGTTGCACCAAATTTGAGCTTCCCCGCTCAGATACCACTTGTTGGATCGAGAACATCGATAGAGGGGGGGGTGAATATCGGAAATCGTTCTTTTTCGGAAAATTAAGAGCAAGTGCACAGCGGAAATAAAAATAACACCGAGACGCAGTCGTTTTTACTTGGTTCGGAGCCTGTGTCGACTCCTACTCCAAGGCCCACGACCGTTGACCGTTTACTTTGGGCAATTCTATATTAGGCGCAAAATAGTTTACAGAAGATTACAAATTAAGTACAGTAAATTTTTAAATAGCTCTTTTTACCGATGTCCGAAGTAGATTGACTATTTCGGGGCAGCAGGACGTCGTCGGTTCGAGTTGGAGGGATTCCGGAGGAAGGCGCGAGAGCAGAAGAGCTTTGAGGCGTTGAGAGAATTGATGTTTTGAAGCCTTAGTCGAAGGCCCTTTATATAGGGCCTGGGGGCGCCCGGGATGTCGGGGGCGCCCCCCACGTGGCCTTGATCCGCCAAAGTCTCGGTCGCGTCTGATCCTCTGGATCCGCTTTGACCGGGGCGCCCGGAGCGCTCGGGGCGCCCGGATTGACCGGGTCAAAGTTCTATCTCCTTGGCTTCGAGGGGTTCTGGTTCGAGGATTGTGCATGGGGGCGCCCGGGACGCTGGGGGCGCCCAGGAGCAGCGGGGGCGCCCGGGAGCACGGGGGCGCCCGGGAGCACGGGGGCGCCCGGGAGTTGTACTGTCGAAGCCACTTTGCATTTGTTGTGTTTGGTGTTCACCTTGGGGGCGCCCGGGACACTCCGGGCGCCCTGGTCAGCTATTGCCTCATTCCTTTGAGGCTCTTTGAGCTGCAGACACATGTTCCTTCGGTCCTGCATCCAGGGTTAGTCCAAAACACAATAAAGCAATAAAATATTTATTTATACAGCCTTAGCTGTCTTGGTTCTGACTTTAGGCTTCCAAAATGGAACCCTAGGTCGAACCGACGCCTACTGTTCCCTCGACGGGGAACGCGTCCTCACCTACTCCTCTCGGGAGAATATACCTGATGCCAACCGCTCCTTTGGTTGGACTTTTGCCTGACGGTCCTTTGCCAGGTCTTAGATAGAGCTGTCAAACGGGCCAACCCGTGACGGGGCGGGTCGGCCCATGGCGGGCCGGCCATTTGGCGGGGCGGGGCGGGTCGACCCGTCATCTAGGCGGGTTGGAAAATCCCCAACCCAACCCAATCCAAGGCGGGCCGTGGGTTAGGCGGGCCAACCCGCGGGCCCGTCAAAATATTTTTTAAAAAATTAAAAAAATTAAAAAATCATATATTTAGATTTCATCAATCAAATATGTTAAGAAATATATTTTTTAATATAAATGGATACAAACGAGTACTCATGTGATGAAAAATATTATTTTTTATTTCAAAAAAATAACAAACAAAGATAATAAATTGTCATAAAACTTAACTAACATGTGATTCTCAACCCGCGGGCCAACCCAAGCCCGTCGCGGGCCGACCCGTCGCGGGCCGACCCGTCGCGGGCCGACCCGTGCGGGTCGCGGGCCTAGGCGGGTTGGCCCACGGCGGGCTTGGGTTGCTTAAATTCTAATCCAACCCGCTTAAATTTATTGGTGGGGCGGGCCAACCCGACGGGCCCAACCCAAATTGACAGCTCTAGTCTTGGATGTCGAGCTGTCCTTCGTCCGGTGCCTAGCATTCCTTCGCTAGGGCTTTGTATCCTAGCAGCCCTTCGCTAGGTGCCCAGCAGCCCTTCGCCAGGTCTTTGATGACTAGCAGCCCTTCGCTAGTTGCCTAGCAGTCCTTCGCTAGGACTTGATGACTAGCAGCCCTTTGCTAGTTGCCTAGCAGTCCTTCGCTAGGACCTGGTGACTAGAAGCCCTTCGCTAGTTGCCTAGCAGTCCTTCGCTAGGGCTTTGTATCCTGGCATTCCTTCGCCAGGTGCCTAGCAGTCCTTCGCTAGGGCTTTTTCTGCACACTCAGTGAACAATGTTAGATCACAAATAGTACTTAACTTTGAATCTTTTGCCAATATCAAAACAAGGTTCGATATGGTCGATATGGTGCTTTCTGCACCAACAATAGGAACGTCTCAAATCACGATACATCCGAGTGCTACACTGATGAATAGCAAAACGTGATTGGTGAGCCTCCTGCAGCTACTCCTCTAAGACAGAGTGCGCCTCTGGTACACACAGACTCCCTCGGAAGTACAGAATACCCTCCTCATCACGTGAAAAATCTGATTGCTCTTCTGAAATCGCCTGACTACCCAGAAACTGAATGTGCTGGTCACTGGCCTGAGCCTCTTTGATCCTCGACCGAATCTCTGATTGAGCCATCAAAGTCACTAGCAATCCTCTCTCTGTCTGAGACTGCTCCTCTAACCCCAGCTCAGAGAAACTCTGAATCAAATCTATGACCATCACTCTGTGGCATGCCAAAACAGCTCTGGACTTTCGACTGAGGGCGTCGGCGACTACATTAGCTTTCCTAGGATGATAGCTAGTGGTGCAGTCGTAATCCTTTAGAAACCCATCCACCTCCTCTGTCAGAGATTCAGCTCTCGCTGAGTGAAGAGATACTGAAGGCTCCTGTGATTTGTGAAGATCTCGAAGGTGACCCCATAAAGATGATGCCTCCAGATCTTCAACGCAAAAATGATAGTAGCCAACTCTAAATCGTGAACGGGGTAGTTCCTCTCATGCTCCTTCAGCTGCCAAGAAGCATAAGCAACCACCCGTCCATGCTGCATGAGTACCGCGCCCAGTCCCAGGAGAGATGCATCAGTATACAGAGTGAAACCATCCTCTCCAGAAGGCAGTACTAGAACTGGTGCAGATGCAAGCCTCTGCTTCAGCTCCTGAAAGCTGGTCTCATAAGCCTCAGTCCATACAAACTTCACGCCCTTCCTGGTCAAGCATGTAAGTGGTGATGCGATGCTGGAGAAACCCTCAACAAAGCGTCAGTAATAGCTTGCCAACCCCAGGAAACTGCGCAAGTCATGGACCGACTTGGGCTGCTCCCAACAAGTGACAGCCTCGATCTTCTGGGGGTCCACTGAAATGCCTCCACTGGATACTATGTGTCCAAGAAAACCCACAGAAGATAGCCAAAATGCACACTTGCTGTACTTCGCATATAGCTTCTCCTTTCGGAGAATCCCCAAAATGATGCAAAGATGGCGAGCGTGCTCCTCTTCGAACCGAAAATATATCAGAATATCATCAATAAACACGATAACGAAATGGTCCAAGTACGGGAGGAATACCCTGTTCATGAGATCCATGAACACGGCGGGGGCATTGGTGAGGCCAAATGACATCACCAAGAACTCATAATGTCCATAACGGGTGCGAAATACCGTCTTTTGAATGTCTGAATCTCTGACTCTCAGCTGATGATAACCAGATCACAAATCTATCTTGGAGTACACATATATACCCCTCAGCTGATCAAATAGATCATCAATACCCGACAGCGGATACTTGTTCCTGACTGTCACTGAGTTAAGCTGCCTATAATCAATGCAAAGTCGCATAGAACCGTCCTTTTTCTTCACAAAAAGGACCGGAGAACCCCACGGGGAAGCACTTGGTCGGATAAATCCATGATCGAGTAACTCCTGGAGTTGGACCTTCAGCTCGTCCAACTCTCGCAGTGCCATTCGATATGGTGCCTTCGATGCAGGCGCAATCCCCGGTATTAACTCAATGGCAAACTCGACCACCCTCTGGGGAGGTAAGCCCGACAAGTCTGGAAATACATCCGGAAAATCCCTGATCACTGGAACGTCGGAGATCTGAGGAGTACTTCCATCTGAAGTGCTAAGTAATGATACCAGAAATCCCTGACAACCCTGCGTAATAAGTCTCTGCGCCTGAAGTGCGGAGATAACTGCTATGCCATCATCCCGGATGCTATGGAATTCCCACGAGGGTTGGTCTGGATGTAGCGATCTCAGCCTCTATGGTCCCCGCAGGCAACCCTCTAGGCCCGAGACCCTACGGGTCTTCCCACCCCTGGCCAGTGGATTTTTGCCTTTCCCAGGATTCGAACTCTAGACCTCCAGGCTAAGTACTAAAGTTCCTGAATCCTGGTACCAAGTGAGCTATAGCTCACTTGGTACCAGGATTCAGAAACTTTAGTACTTAGCTTGGAGGTCTAGAGTTCGAATCCTGGGGAAGATAAAAACCCATTGCCAGGGGTGGGAAGACCGTAGAGTCGCCGGCCTAGAGGGTTACCTGCGGGGACCATAGAGGTGGGGCTGCTACACTGGAGGTCGGAAAGTGACCACCCTCAAATGACAATCAACGGTGGCATGCAAAGCCGTGAGCCAGTCCATACCCAGAATGATGTCGAACTCTATCATGTCCAGTACAGATAGGTCCACGATAAGGGTGACCCTCCCAAAGTTCAAAGGACACCCTCTGACCTCCTG
Source organism: Boesenbergia rotunda (assembly GCA_024364735.1). NCBI lineage: Eukaryota > Viridiplantae > Streptophyta > Magnoliopsida > Zingiberales > Zingiberaceae > Boesenbergia > Boesenbergia rotunda. The sequence continues at coordinate 140,283 of JAGFNQ010007993.1, forward strand.
GGTTACCTCCAGAACATCTCCTGAAGGTAAGGACACTGATAACCATTGTGCCCTAAGGGTCGACAACCTGCAGATCTTGCTCAAGAATGCCCGTGATATAAAGGAATACGAACTACCAGTATCAATGAGCAAATCTGCAGTGAGTGCGTAAAGCAAAACTGTACCTCGAAATGTAGATTTATCCACTCGATGAGCCTCCTCTCGAGTAACAGCATAAACTTGACCCAACTCTGGCAGTGGTGGAGGTGGGGGTAATGCCAGTACAGTAGGCACCGAAGGTAGCTGAGGTATCGATGCTCCAGAAATCTAAGATTGCTGATAGAAAGGTAGCTGATACCCGGTATAGATCTGCTGGCGAGGCTCTGGAATCGAAGGCTGGGATACTGCAGATGATGATGTAGCCTCCTGACTAAGACCAAATAAGCAGTAGAGCTAGATCGGTGGAGGGGCTGTCTGCTGCTGTCGTAAAGAAGTCTGGGCCTTTCGGTCTCCTCGCTGTGCCCTTGACTGGCCAGAAGATCCTCGTCTAGCTGAGCCTCCTGTACCCGCCTCCTGTGTCCTCTGAGGGCATTTGTATCTCCGATGGCCAGGCTGTTTGCAATGGAAACAAATAGCATATCCCATGGTACATCTCGACCTGCCGTGCTCCCTAAAACCACACCAAGTGCACTGATAAGACACATTGGACCTCAGCCGGTCCTGTCGAGAGAACTGGGAAGGGCCGACAGTCTTACATTCTACTCCGGCCGGCGGTGGGCTGTCGAGAGAACTGGGAAGACCTAGTGAGTAACGGCACGACCAACGGTCGACGACCAAAGGGGCCAGGTTGTTGGGCTGCCAAAAATTGAATCTGGCCGCCCAAGGGACCGAGGGGTCGGGTCGACGGGCTGGGTCGTTACAATAAAAAGGCGCCTTTTTTATGTAGCGACACGATCCCTCTAGTCCCATCAGGTGGCTCTCTAGGTCGTTCCTTACGGTCTTCTTACTCCCGACGGTGGGTTTTTGCCTTCCCCAGATTCAAACTCTAGACCTCCGGGACAAGTACAAAAGTTCCTTGAATCTGGTAGCCAAGTGAGCCGGCTCACTTGGCTACCAGGATTCATAAACTTTAGTACTTAGCCTGGAGGTCTAGGGTTCGAATCCTGGGAAACGCAAAAATCCACTGGCTAGGGGTGGGAAGTTCTTGTGAGTAACGGCACGGTCGATGACCAAAGGGGCCAGGTTGTTGGGTCACCAAAAATGAAATTTGGCTGCCCAAGGGGCCGAGGGGTCGGGTCGACAGGCCGGATCGTTACAAAGTCCAAGATGGAGTCTTGGCAATGTAAGTACAAATGTTTGTTTAACATTGTTATTGCTATTTGTTTTCCCTAACTTAAACGTATTGTCAAACATCAAAAAGGGGGAGATTGTTGAGACAATCTATAGTTCGGAGTGATCATGTGTTTTGATGTTTGGGCAAAGGGTTTAAGTTAGGTTAACCCTTGTGATTTAATATGTGTAGTTGAGTGTGCAGGATTGTAGGTTACACATATTAACTTAGCTGGACGACTTTAATACGATAAAGGGTGGCATGGAGACAAGCTGGAAGCTTGTTTGCACCTGAGGGACCATGGATAGCAGGGATGATGAGTTGAGGGGCACAGACTTTGAGGCATGCGTGAAGGATGGCATGGAGACAAGCTGGAGGCTTGTGTGCATCCGAGGGATGGGAGCCGAAGACGAAGAGGGCGTGAAGGCAACAGTCAAGGCTGCTGGTGAAGAGTCAGCTAAGTCATGAAGGGACAAGAGCGGAGGGAGGAGGACTCCAAGGGCAAGCCGGGAAGTGGACTTCAAAGGAAACACGTGAAGGGTGGCATGGAGGCAAGCCAAGGGAAGGCTTGTGTGCTCATCTGAGGGACGATAGCCGGTGGAAGAAGACTTCAAGGGGCAAGCCAAGGGAGTGTACTTGAAGGCACAGGTGGAGGAGGGTCTTCGGAGTGAGGAGGAGTGTGTTTGTAAGCTGGGCAGTCGATTGGGAATATAACAGTCGACTGCCAGCAAGCACAGAAACTCACAGAATGTTTCTGACCCTGAACCAGTCGACTGCCCCGGGAGCAGTCGACTAGTAGTGACTGGTTAAGTTGGCTGAAAATTCGAACGTTGAGGTACAACAGTCGAATTTTAGTGGGACCAGTCGACTACCCTGGGAGCAGTCAACTGGTCGAGTGTTTTTCAGCCTTGAGTTCTATTTAAGAGAACTCGGTTTGGGCTGAGGACCTCTAACGAAACAAGCTTAGTTAGGGCTTCTTAGTAGTCTGTAAAACTCAGAAGTGTGTTCAAGGTTGTGGCGATGTTTCTCCACCCACAAGGAGCTACGCGAGCTAGCCGGAGGGCATCCGGGGAGTGATCCGCCGAAGGATCAAGGGTTTGTCTGTTGAAAACAAAATTTTAAAGGGCTTATTTGTAAATTTTAAAGGGCTTAATTGTAATTTCTAGAACTTGGAGGGCCTTTTTTCAAAAAGCCCATAACGAATATAAAAAAACCCTTAAAAAGCCCTAACTCCCTTATCAGTTTCCTCCCCGATTCAGTTCTTCTCGACGCCGAACTCCTCTTCGCCCCGACGCCGTCGCCTCTCCCCAACGTCGACGCCGAGCGGGTGAGTCCCCATCGCCGGCACACACGGAAGAGACGACACTGCCCTCGTGTGAGTCAGCCGCGCCGCAGAGTCTTCTCGCACGAGCAAGCCCTAGCCGTCGACGATCCTCCCTTTCACCGCTGTCCTAATTTCTCAACTGCTACTTCTCCATCTTCCTTTTTGTTTACTCCGGCGGGCACAAAGGACTAACCGGCGACACCTTTCTGTGCCGTTTCCCCTGATCGCGTCGTTGCCTCACACGACCAGCCGCCCCTGTTGCTCGCATCAACCTCCAGTTGGGTAAGGGATTATAATTTAGAATTTTAATTAGAGTTTGGTCTGAGTGGGTGATTGGATTTTTAGATCTTGTTGGTGCTTTATACTCACTTCCATGAGATTCCAATAAGCTCTATTTTGGATGGGTCTTAGCTGTGTGTGCTACATGGGATTTGGAATTTAAGTTTGCTTTGTGGTGAGTTTCGGTCAGATTAGGTTTGTTTGGAGCTTGAATGAATTGTTGTAAATCTGTGTAGTTTTGTCTATAGTATTCGGATTGAAATTTTTATTGTAAGTGGAATAGGAATTGCCTTGGCCGCTGCGAGATTGGTTTTAAATAGATTATGTTTATGTTTAGAGATTAAGTGGTGATCTTGGTGAATCTGGTTATTAATGCTGTGTTGGTTTTGGCTTGTTCCCTTTGATCTTGATATAGGTTTTTGTGGGGATCTTGAAATCTCATGTATGAGCTGCAAGTTTGGAAGTTAATCTTGTAGGAATTCCACGTTATCCTAATGGTCGGGATTTAATTGAGGTGGGATAAATCCTAATACGATATTGTAGTTTCTAATTTAAGCTACTTTGTGTAGATAACTAATAAGTCCTTTGATACAGGACATTGATTCAGACTCGTTTGGTTGATCGTGGAAGGTTCACGTTTACGGACTTCTACAATTAAAAGGCGGGTACTTCTCCTTTGTACTCGAGTAGTTTTCTTTATCTTAAAAGCATGGCTATATTATGTCTGATAGGTTGCTTGACCTTGTTCTTTGTTGTTATTTAAAACATCGTCGTTGAGACTTATTCTTCGTTGAACTTCGAGTGTTCTCAAATTTGTATCTGTTGTCACGCCCCCAGAGGCACATGCTTCCTCGAAAATCGGGCAGCATCTCCCCTGTACGGCGGACAATATGGAGCAATAATATATAATATCTCACCAATATAGCTCAGCCACAAGCGTCTGACATCACAATAATATATAAAAAAATACATCCACGCAGTTTATATCGAAACAAAATAATAATGGGTGGCTCGGCCACCTTAAACATAAAAAATACTACAATTCAAGGAGTACACTAAAAGACTCTGATAACGATAAAATCCGATAATGAATAAAATGCAACTACCAGTACTGAAAACCAACAACTAAATCGAATATCGAAAATAACTCAACTCGACACTGGGGACCGGAAACTGGATCCTCTCTTGGCTCCAAGAAATACATCTACCTGCTATCTGAAACAACAGAAAGAAAAGCAGGGGTGGTGAGTCCGGGCGGACTCTGCGGGTATATGAGTAGACAATAAGCATGGCATAGCAAAAGGTAAAATAAGTAGAGAACTAAAAGGGTACAGTCCATAAGGAATATAAGATTTCCTAAACATGCATAACATATATAAAACAATGAGATCTAAAACCGAATAACAACTGATATAAAACAGAATATAACAATAGAACCAAGAAATATATGCATGTCAATCAAGTGCAACAACCATAGCTCATATAAATGCATCAAACACAAGCAAATGCATAAAAGAAATACGTATGCACATGATGCAATGACATGTGTCACCCCTGACGCCAGTCAAGCCGTCAACACATCCCATCTGTGTGACCGAGTGGGTAGGGCTGTGACAACTGTACCACTCCAACAACAACAATAATACCATATAAGGCGTGGTTGAGTGGACAGGATACTGGGGAGTCTACACTCCAACCCCTATACATAGGGGGAGCTATACAGCTGCAATATCCCTCTATAAACAACGGTGAGAGTGAGCCACCAACAACTCATCCCTCTAAAATAACGGTGAGGGTGTCACTGTCTGGCATGACAGGACAAACACTCGCACTCTAACCACTACCATGACAACATGTGGTTGAGTGAATCAAGCAACAATATGACTAACGACGGCTTAACCAAATGTAAGCCAACAGTCATTAGTATGCAACGTGTAAGTATGGTGCATGATATACGATGCACGAACAACCGAAGCAACCACGATGCAATAAAATCCAACGAGTGAAACATGCATCGATACAACCAACCAGAAATCGAAATCCAACGGTTATGCATCTACACTACTAGGTAGGGTATTTCTAATGCCAAATAAACCTTATTGTGTTTAATGAACTTCTAAGTGCTCGCATACAAACGGCACTTTACATAACAGAAAATCAATAGAGGACTGTACAGATACAAACTTGGAATACTCAAAGATCAACGAAGAATAAGTCTCAACGGCGATGTTTAAATAACGACAAAGAACAAGGTCAAGCAACCTATAAGACATAAACTAGCCATGCTTTAAGGTAAAAGAACTACTCGAGTACAAAGGAGAAATACCCGCCTTTTTAATTGTAGAACGTGACCGAAATAACCTCTTCACGATCAACCGAACGAGTCCAAAGTCAAGGTCCTGTATCAAGGACTAAATTTAGCTATTTATACAAATTACTAAAAGTAGCTAAACTTCACGTAAAACGAAATTAGGATAAATCCCTTTTGCAACATATATTCAATTAAATCTAAATAACTCTAGGTTCCTTCCAAAACCATTTAACAAGATTAGATCATTAATTAAATCTAATTAATGATTAACTCTAATTTATCTCTTTCCCTAATTAAATTAGGATTATCTATACTAACCATTCATACAAATCAATTGTCCTACTAGAATTCTAATCAAGATTCACTCCAATTACAGCTAGATAACATAATCACATAATCCAAATACTGTATGTACAGTAACCCACACATGATTGTTATTCGAACTCTACAATACAAATTAGGTAACTAATTCCTCTTTACTGATCTAAGTAAATCCAACATCAAATTCACCCAAAATCAGCCCTAAACAACCAACCAAATCTTACTTGAGATGGGCGGTGGATCAGAGTAGGCGCCCTCGAATCTGATCGGCAGTGCTCGAATCGGGGAAAGGCTGATCGCCGCCGTCGATGACGATGAGAGGAAGTAGACCGAGCAACGTCCACTGATGGTATGATCGGAGAAGAGGGATTGCGTCGCTACTCTTGCTAGTGGTCGGAGAAGAGAGGCGGCGATCGGCTAGGGTTTCCACGCGAGGCCAAGGCACGTCCACTGAGCGCTGGGTCACGCGGAGGAGAAGAGGAAGGAGGAGATGGAGAAATCTCGACAGCGAGCGTCGCGGCGTCGGTAGGGCAACAAGTAGAAGCTGAAGAAGAAGGAGGAAAGTGCGGCGCAAAGGAGGAACTGCTCGCGCGTGAGATGGGGTCGGCGTCGGGCTAGGGCTCGGTGGCGTCGAAGCGGATACAAAAGGGTCGGGGAAAACTGAAAGGGGAGAGGGCTGTAAGGGTTTAAAACTGATTTTAACTTTTTACAAAAAGGCCCTCTAAGTTTGAAAATTTCCAACTAGGCCCTTTATTTTCGAAAACTTACCTTTTCAACCCTAAAAATTCAGTATTTAACATCTGTACAGTCCTCGGTTGGTTTTCTGTTCTATAAAGTACCGCTTATACGCGAGTACCTAGAAATCCATTAAACACAGATAGATTTATTTGTCTTTAGAAATACCCTACCTAGTAGTGTAGGTGCATAATCGTTGGTTTTCGATTTCCGATTGGTTGTATTGATGCATCGTATACTTGTTGGATTTTGTTGCATCGTTGTTTCTTCGGTTGTTTGTGCATCGTATAACATGCACCATACTTGCACGTTGCATACTAACGATTGTTAGACTTACATTTGGTTAAGCCGTCGTTAGTCATATTGTTGCTTGATTCACTCAACCACTTGTTATCGTGGTAGTTATTAAAGTGCGAGCACCTGTCCTGTTATGCCAAACAGTGACACCCTCACCGTTGTTTTTAGAGGGATGAGTTGTTGGTAGCTCACCCTCACCGTTGTTTTTAGAGGGATATTGCAGCTGTATAGCTCCCCCTATGTATCGGGGTTGGAGTGTAGACTCCCCAGCATCCTGTCCACTCAACCACGCCTTAGGTGGTATTTGTTGTTGGAGTGGTACAGTTGTCACAGCCCTACCCACTCGGTCACATAGATGGGATGTGTTGACGCCTTGACTGGCGTCAGGGGTGACACATGTCATTGCATCATGTGCATACGTATTTCTTTTATGCATTTGCTTGTGTTTGATGCACTTATATAAGCTATGATTGTTGCATATGTTTGACATGCATGTATATCTTGATATTATTGTTATTGAGTTGTTCTATACCTGCTTAGTCATTATTCGGACTTTATACCATATCGATTTACATATGTTATGCATGATTAGGTTTCTATATTTCCTTATGGACTGTACACTATTGATTTCTCTACTCCGTTATCCTTATTATGCAATGCTTATTTGTCTACTCATATACCCGCAGAGTCCGCCCGGACTCACCACCCATGCTTTCCTTTCTGTTGTTTCAGATAGCAGGTAGACGTAGTTCTTGGAGCTAGGAGAGGATCCAGTTGCTAGTCCCCAGTGCAGAGTTGAGTTACGTTTCCGTATTTGGTATAGCTGTTTTGTTTTCAGTACTTGATAAATTTGTTTCGTATTTGTTATCAATTTCTTTGTCGTTAAAAGAGACATTTTGAGTTCTCGTTGGTTTTAGTTTATTGTATGTTTAAGGTGGCTGAGCCACCCATTATCTTATACTGCGTGATTGTGTTTATTTTCTATATTCTGTGATACTAGCCGCTTATGGCTAAGTTTTATGGTGCGATATTATGCACATTTGCCCCATATTGTCCGCCGTACAGAGGAGATGCTGCCCGATTTTCGAGGAAGCATGTGCCTCTGGGGGCGTGACATTGTCCACCTCACGGACTGTCGTGGAGTAGGAGCTTCATCTCCGAACCACGTAAAAGGTATTGTTAGCGTTGTTTGATTTTAGTTTTAGTTTATTCTGCTTGCGCACTAACAATTATAGGAAGAAAATGAAAAGTTGATATTCACCCCCTCTAGCAAGCTACATCGATCTAACATGTTTCTCTCGTGAAATAGAAATGTGCTGAGTCGATTAGGCAATCGATTTAGCTCTTATCAATCGCTAATCAATTGAAGTGTGTTTTCTCGATTACAGAAGGTGCTGGAATCAATTGAGTAGTCAATCAAATGATTTTCGTGAAAAACACAGAAAGTTTTAGAATCGATTGGAAGCTTCCAAATTGATTAGTATGACTCACCAATCATTAGATAAGTGAAAATGAGTCATTCTGCAAGTTTGAACGTTGATGTGACATGATAATCATTTGAGAGAAAGACTAATTGATTAGGAGGCATCGAAAAAATCCTATAAATGGGTTTTCACAAAGGTTTGAAGCAAATACTCACTTACAATTGTTCACGCCAGTTCTTGGATATTTAGAGAAGAAGTGTTGTTGTATTTTCCACCATCAAGAAGCAATCCAAAGTAAGAAAAAAGTAAGCAAAGTAAGGTTTATTATAGTAAAATTGTTCTCGATTTCCGATGTTATCTTATTTGCGTTTTTTTGTTGTATTCTTGCATTCAAGTTTGTAGGAGACTTCTCCCATGAGATTTCATAATGCATTTGTGAGGACCAAATCCTTAGATTATATTAGTCATCTTAAGGAGGTAAATACCAACTAAATCAAAGGCGTTAGTATTTTGATGATTTTTCATTTTAACATATCCGTTGCAGATCAAATCCGAAAAAGTAAAGGAAACTATTCATACCCTCTCCCCCAAAAAAACTAATCCCAACAAGTTGATGGACCCTCATTACGTACGCTTCTCAATTTATTATATGAATTTTTTATATATAATTGAATCAATCATGTTTTTAATTAGTCAAAAATTGAATACATGTTGCCAAATAATAAAATAATAAAAATAAAATAGAAAGAGAATATTAAAAACAATACCCTTTCTTTCCACGCCAAAGCCACCCATCAAATGTTTGAGTCATACAACTAGTTATTTTTCTCGTCTTCAAAGCAAGTACATGGCCAATGTAAACGGCATTGCAAGGTGGACAAAAGGGCGAACAGAGTTCCTCCCCAACTTATTCTCGGAATGCTCATGGATCGGGGGAGGAGCTAAATTACTTCATTCATTATCAAGGGTTCGGCATGAAGAGTTGCATGGATACGCGCAGTCGATCTTTCTCACGGCACGCCGATCATAGTACCAGTCCCCTGCAGCTTCGGCAATCGTCTGCAGAGAGTTAAATTTGATTCCCTTAGATGAATTTGCATGGTCTAATTAAGTTGCTTCGTGTTTGTAGTTTCAGAGCTTACAGTGTTTTCAATCATGGGAGAATCAACAGGTTGCCATGTGGGCCGACCTCCTGACAGGCAATGAGCATGGCAGGAGAGTATGAACATGCCTGTGGAGGTGGTGGTTGGCAATGCTTGCAGAAACTGCGACCTGAAACCTGAATTAATCAAGCATTACGAGATCAGATAGTTTAAGGGAAAAAGAGATTCTATTCTACAAGGCCATTTCCAGTTAAAAGTTATTAGAACTGCAAATTAACATTGCAATGTCTGCATTTGAGATGAAGAACAATTCTTAATATCAAGCCTGCACTCTTCCCAAGCTTGGCCAGGATCCGCAGAACTTGGAACTAAAATATTCCTTATCTGCAGTGACACAAACATGAATATATAAGGGGCCAAAAAACACAGACATGGTTCTCGTGGATTTGTTACCTGCCACCCATCATAGGCTGAGTTAAGTATGAAAAGGGGTGTGCTCATCGTAGACACCACATACTGTGGGAAGAAGCACATGCTTGGAGTTTGCCTTGATGTGCAAGAAGACGGCAAATTCTTCGCCGACTCCTGAGAAATCACAAACGAAATGTGAGTATGTATCCTTTGATTGAATACTTCAGTATGGAATCACTCATTCTCAACATACATGAAGGTTCACAACATCAGTATAGAGGGACTTGACAGAGGCTTCTCCAGATATATCGTTCCTGTTGGAAGCAATTATGGTTTCCTGAGCATCAGATTGACCAAACAAGATCATCATGGTCGAACTTACGCGTCGATGAAGTAACCAGCATCAGAAAAGCATTTGACATTCGCAGTTGCTGGTAAAAGACTGCGGAAGTTGTCACAGTGTAGAATGGATGCCAGTCCCCCAGCTGAACAACCAGAAAGTAGTGCCTACAAGAATTCAGAAACATTAGCATGAGACGTTGCATGATGCACCTTAACAACTTTACAAATTATATCTACATTTTGGGCTTTGTTCATCCCCTTTGCTAATAGATCGCCGATAATGGCACGCCAAACCCTGGCTCCTCTATAGTGAAGATTTGTAGCCTGACAAAAATTTACATTGGAAAATTGTCACTAAATGTGGCACGCAGAACTCATCCATCATCATGCAAATGGGTTAAGCAGATTACTGGATCGACTGCTTCTACATCCCCAGTAAAAGATGAGCCGTCACAGTATCGAATATCGATCCTATTCCAGTTATAGAAGTCTGCAAGTATAAGATGAAAACAAATCAGAATAACCATTTCATTGTGCCACTAAATTCAGAAGAAATCTAAACGAAAACAAAGATGAGCATAATAAAATTTCACTAATTACCAGGATTGAATTTCAGATCATCTCCTAAAATTCCAGAGAATGAGACTTGCTCCATAAACTTAGATGAGCCTCTGGAATCGCCTTTTCGTTCTACACACTCTTCAACGTTCCTGCACCATCCTCCTCCCTGAAAATGGTAGAAAGTGTGTTTTTCTTTGAGATTATTGAATAGAAATCGACTGCATGAACTTTATCCTTCCCTTTACTGAACTCTACGAAAGGCTATGTGAAAGACACTTGGGATCCTATTCGTACTGTCGTTTCTATGTTTACTATAGAGACTTTTTATTGCTAGATATTCACAGCCTAACAGTAGTGCCTCTTTCATTTTCCAGATGGAAAGATTACTCAAGATGCCCAAGCAACTGCAACTTTGCAAGGAGATAAAAAAGGGATCTGACCTCCATATGAACCAACCAATTATTCACACCAGAACCAGAACCAGGTGAAAAATGATATCCTGGGGGACTTCCATCCAGACATACTGCAAAAATGAAAGAAAAATATTTGGGCAGGCAAAACCAAATCGAACGTCCAAAAAGTTGGAAAATGATGGCTGATGAGCAATGTATGCACCTGCTCCTTTAGTCACTGCACTTTCTAAGAGAGTTATTGGCACAGGGTCTCCGTCAACTTCTAGGGAGGCCAGTAAGGAGATTAAGCAGAGTGAAGGAAGGATCCATGCTTTTGATTTAGGACCAAACATCCTGCAGATTTTTATTGAGTTCGTAAGCACCAAGAACAGAGAAAAGGCTGCAGAAAACTATGGAGAGACGCTTAAACCTTGAAAATGAAACGGAGAGAGCTTGGAATTGGGAAGGAAGGAAGACTTTATTTTGTTCGCAGAGGTCTTTTCGAGGAAGATGACACTTTTCAACTCGATCTGTTTGAAGCTAATGCAGAATCTCTAGTTAAATCTGTGATGCTTAACTTAACCAAATATATGCCATTTGTAAAATAGCCCATAAAGTTCTCCAAATACCATTCAAAATTTTATTTGCCAAAACACCCGGGGTTTCATTTTTAATTTTTCTTCCTGAGTAATTTGAATTATAATTTATAAGGATAAAATAAATATTTTATATAAACTAAAATCTTCTTAAAATTACTTAAAAATACAATCGTCAATTTTGTTTATTTATTTGGAAAAAAATAAGGTGGGGGGGGGGGGGGGGGGGGGGGGGGACAATTGCTTGTTTTATTTTTATATCTTTTATTTTAGTTGAAAACTGGATTTAAAGAAAGCAAGTGGAAATTTAAGCATCTAATTAATATAACGATAAGATAGGGAAAAATCCCTATTGGAAACTTTCCTTAGGGTTCACATTCCCTTTGGGGTTTTACTTTTTTTTGAGCTCCCTAATCTCCTCTTTTCAGGGGATTAGGGAGCTTAATAAAAACCCATGTGGGGATTAGGGAGCTTAATATAAATCATTAATACAATAATAATAACAAATCATCTTTATTCTACTAGGTGGAATCGACTATATGGATCTTTCCACATCATTAGACTTTGCCCTCTATTATATCATCAATTATATTTAAAATTTTTTTTTTGTCTTTCCTCTCTTTCATTTGATATGTGTGTTTGTCATAGTTTCACATTGCTTAATTAGAGTATTTATTGGTTGTCTAAGTATATCTCTATACTATCTTAAATATGTCTTTTGAAGTTTTTCATCAATAGATGCAACTTCAACTTTCTCTCTAATGCCCTCATTCTTTATTCTATCCATCCTTGTATATTCACATATTTACTTTAACATCTTCATCTCTACAACTTTCATCTTCTGCTCATGTGCTCGAGTCATAGCCCATCATTCAACATAGCTGGTCTAACAATTATTTTGTAGAATTTTTATTTAAGTTTTAGAAGTACTTTATGATCACATAAAATACACGATGCTAATTTTCATATCAACCATCCTGCTTGTATTCTATATATGACTTCTTTCTCAATTCATCTATCATTTTGCAAAAATGATACTAAGTAATATATATTTTATTTTTATTCTACTAAGCCTACAACCTTTCACTTCTAGTATTTCTCGCTAAGATTCTAGTTTAACATTTACTTCTTCACGTATCTCGTCTATCAAAATAATACCATCTGCAAATAACATACACCATAGTACTATATCTTGAATATGTCGAGTGAGTTCATCCATGATTAGTGTAAAAGATAGAGACTTAGAGCTAATCTTTGATGTAACCCTATCCTTATTGGAAATGCTTCAGTTAATCCGCCTAAAGTCTTTGCTCTGGTTGTTACATTTTCATTCATATTTTTAATTAGTTCAATATATGTCATGCTAACACTTCTCTTTTCTTGAATTCTCCATATTAATTCTAGAACCCTATCATAAGTTTTTTCTAAGTCAATGAATATCATGTATATATTTTGCTTTTGCTCTCGATACTTTTTAATTAGTTGTCTGAGAAGATGTATAACTTCTATTGTCGACCTTCCAGGCATGAACCCAAATTGATTGTCCATCACCATAGTCTCCTTAATTTTTTTTATTACTCTTTTCCAAAGTTTCATGATATGATTCATTAATTTAATACCCTTATAGTTTGTACAATTTTGTATGTCTCCTTTGTTCTTATATAAGAGAACTAGAGTACTTACCTTCATTGATTAGGCATTTTTTTCATTTTCAATATTATATTAAATAATTTTATAAGTTATTCAATATCTTATTTCCCTAAGCACTTCCATACCTCTATTGAGATATTATCCAATCCGCGGCTTTTCCATTTTACATCTCTTTTAAAGCTTATTCAATTTTTGAAGTTTAAATTCTATGATAAAAATTTAAATTTTTATACTCATTTGACCTACTTAAATTGTCTAAGTTAAGTTGGTCACTTAAACTTTCATTAAAAAATTGATGAAAATATATCTTCTACCACTCTTTTATTTCTCCATCATTTTCTAGTATATTCAGTTTTAATACATCTTATTTGGCTAAAATCTCTTATTTTCTCTCTCACTTTAGCTATTCTATAAATGTCTCTTTCCTCTTCTTTTGTATTCAAGTTTCAATATAATTGTTCAAATCATTCTCTATTTTCTTAGCATCTTTTTTTTGCCTATTGTATATATTTTTTTAAAATTTTTCTCGTTCTTACAAATTTATAATTTCTTATAAGTTATTCATTTCCCCCTCACTTTCTCTTATACTTTTTCATTTCACCATCAAGATTCCTTACTTAGTAGTGCATGCCCTTTTGACTCACCAGGTACACTCTTAGCTACTATTTTTAATTTTGATATCATCTTATTCCATGTCGTATTAGAGTCACTGTATATTTTACCTAATTCTTGTACTCCTACATTCTCCCTAAATATGCTTTGCTTCCCATTCTTTAACTTCTATCATTTAATTTTGGAAGTCGTGTATATTTTCCTTCTATTAATATTATTATTAAGATGTATATCCAACACTTCTAACCTATGTTGGGTAGTTAAGTTTTCTCTAGAGATGACTTTACAATCTTTACAAATCTTTGTATTCTTCTTCCTAACCATAAAAAAAGTTAATCTTTGATTTATTAATCTCACTTTTGAATGTGACCAAGTGTTCTTTTTTCTTAAAAAACGTATTAACTAGTATAAGGTCATACTATCGCAAAATCTAATATAAATTTCTCTTTTTCATTTCTTGTACCAAACCTATAACTCCCATGTACCCTCTCATATTCCTCATTTTTCATTCCGACATGCCCATTTAGATCGCCTCTTATTAAAATCATTTCATATGGCGGAATGTTTTATAATATCTTATCTAAATTGTCTCAAAATCTTAATTTAGTTTCTTCATCTAATTTTACTTGGGGTGCATATATACTAATTACATTCACAACTTCTTTTGCCACTAGTATCTTGAGAGCTATAATTCTATCTCTCTTTCTAACTACTCTAACAACTTTATTTTTAAAGAACTATCTATAAAATATCCACTACATTTTTTATTTTGCTCTTTCATATGTACCATTACTTAAAACTCAAATTTTTTTATCATTTTTTACTTTCTCGCCTATCCATTTTGTTTCTTGTGCACACATAATACTAATTCTTCTTTTTATAATCATATCTACTACCTCCATTGCTTTACCGGTGTGGGTTCCTATGTTTCATGTTCTAAATCTTAGACTATTAGTCTTCGTATAACATTTGTTCTTATCTCATCTATAGTGTAAGAATTCTTGTCTATTTAACACTACATCTAAGTTCTCATTGAGATGCATTGACCCTTGCTGATATATTACTGTTAGATCTTGCAACGCGAACTCTTGTATATTTAGCACTATACTTGAGTTCTAGAGATGTAGCAGTCCTCCAACACATTCCTTCCAAAAAACAACCTAGCATTAACATAATAATTTAATAGATCTATTCATTGAGCATTTGTCATAATTTTATATTAGCTAACAACTTATCTCCTTTTTTATTCGGATTTGGAATCGGTCATGATTAAGTTGTCACATGTGAAATTATATAAATCATTAATAAGATTATTTTTTTCCCTTAGCAAGAGAAATGAAAATGTGGAAATCAATGCAA
>JAGFNQ010007994.1:0-64703 GCA_024364735.1 Boesenbergia rotunda
AAAAAAATATTAACTTAATTTAATTTTGGGCTTTACTAAATCAATTAAAAGTTGGTTAGTAAAGGATTTAGATTCTAATTAAATAGTAAAATATATATAATAAAACGTATAAATTTTATCTCACCCAGTTTGAATTTATTTAGTTAATTTTGAAAATTTTAAAATATAATTTAAAATTATCTTTTTTTGAATTTGATAAATTATTTTTTAAAATTTTAATTTTGTATTAAGATTTGAAATTTTTTTAAGATTTGTAATTATAGATTTATCTTTTGAATTTGTATTTTTAAGATTTATAATTTTATTTTCTTTTTTTTTAATTTGAAAATTAATAAGTTAAAATTAATAAGTCTTAAAATTCCATTCGGTGGGAAAAGAAAAAAGATATTAATATAATTTAATTTAAAATTTACTAAATCAATTAAGAATTGATTTTTTAATTTTTCTATAAGTCATAATCTCAAGATTATTTATATTCTGAATATATATTATATAAAAATACAATGCATATCATTGCTTTTTTTATATTATTTAGAAATATTATTTTTAAAAAAATAATTATTTTAAAACACATCTTATTTAAATATATGAATTTAGAGTTTATTGTCCATTGCTATTTAATTCTAAAATAAGATTAGTAGTAAGAGTTATAATTTCTAAACCCGCTAACAGTAAAAATGGGGCCAGAAATTATATATAGGGGTGGTAAAAAATATTGATTTACATTGTGGGACAGACGGCTGTGTCATTGCTCCCCTCTCCCCTATAAAGGGGAGAAAAGTGCATGGATGAGTACAGACGAAATACGAAAAGGATTGAGACAAATGATTGGGAATGAAGGGGAAGAAATGACAGACTAAAGGAAGAGAAACTCCAAATTGTCAATACTCATAATATTTTGCCCTCAACAGCCAGGGTAGTAAAAATGAGCAAATTCAGTCAAACTTCTAGCTTTTTAGTCAACTAACATAAGCCCTCTTTTGATATAGGGCAAACAAGGAAATGGCAAGTCAAACAGATCTTCTACCAAGTAACATTTGGAGATGAGGGCATCTAAAACCCTATTCTTATCTATGTCTTGGCGGTCGACACACAAATCGGCACACAAGCGGGCGCCGCTGAACGATACAAGAGTCATGTTACATAGCCAAGGAACTGATACTAAAAACGCCAACCCAAAACGCTCCTTGTAAGCCTTGCAGACTTGCGAAACGTATCCACCCATTGGCAAAATGCTTTGGCATATCGAGTGATCATTCGTCTCCAGGCCCAACACTTCAGAATCAGAATGTAGATTGACAACAACAGTGCCATGGGTAGGATTCACTCTGTTTCGGAGAGATTCCAGGAATGCCCCTTGTGGATCCCAGAGTTTCCATGGAAAGATGTCATCGCCGTCATATGCATCGATGAATACTAAATCATATATATCGGAATTTTCCCGCACAAAGTCCTCCGCATCTGATCTGTGAAGAAAGAGCCGGTGATGCAAGCTTCCCCATAGCAATTCATCTGCATCGGCAGACCTATCAAAGGTTGGTCTTTCTTTTAAGGAAGAGGCAGGGAAGCCCATTGCTTGTATTGAAGCTGTGATGACAACCGGATCTATCTCCACAATGTCAATTTTGGCACCTGAAGATGACATGGACAGAAACGAATGAACCTGTCAATTTTGGCACCTGGCAGAGTATCTATTTCTACCATCTAATATGATATATCGGATCAATGAAGGTAAACATTAGCGAAGACAACCTGAAAAGTTTAGTTAAGAAGTACAGAAGAATTTAGATTGGAAGTTAACTTACCTTTAATTTTACTTGCCAAGAACAACGGTAGGCTTCCACCGCCATGTCCGATACATAATACCCTCATGCTTTTACTCCCAGTAACTGCTCCATAAATATCATAGCCAGAAGAAGCCAGTGTGGTCAAACCAGCTGACACTACACTTTTAAGATCTGACATGGAATGCATTGCTTCAATCATTAGTAGACCAACAATAGATTAAAACTTAAAGATGCGTCAAGAGAAATTGTCGAGGACTTCTGTCGTACCTAAGTAAATGGGACCTAGTACAGCAACTTGTGTTCGTGTACAAGAGTATTCATGTCTATGGTTTCTTTACAGATTTACATTAAAGGAATTCATCACAATGACAATTAAGGTTGACTTAAACATTACAATACTGACCATAACTTGAATAAAGCTCTAAAAATGTATGATATAACACAAGAGGCAGAAAAATCCTCAAAATATAAAAGACTAGACTAGTTCTTGTCGGATATCATAAGAAAAAAAAATGTTGCAAATGGTTTCTAATCAGCTAATTTTTTTGTTGAAATGATTAATTCAGCCAAGTAGACTAATTGATTAGCTATATTGAAAGAGATTACTGTTTGAGAATGAAGCACTCAACTTGAAAAAAGATGAAGCTTTTGAAATCAAAATGCAAGTTTGTGAACTTATGATGAAGCTCCAAATGTACGTCAAATAATATATTTACCCGTGGTAAGATTGAGAAATATGACAATACATGAGAGAACCATTTCTTAATAAAGTGAGCTGAGGATATTACAGGGTACTGCCAAACAATGCGGCTGCTGCATCAGAAGTAGTGAGTGAGGGTCTGATTCTCTGTAAGCAGCCATAACTTTGGCTGTGCTTTGGCGAGTGTGGTCATTAAAATGAAGTACCCGCCACTGGTAACCAAGTATCCTTAGCTTTCCATCATTTTCAAAATTTGGAAGGAGTTCTTGATACCTTTGCTGAATTGATCTTTCTATAGCTGGCCATTGCTCTCGAGGCTGCAAGAAATGACAAATCTTTATACGCAATGGTGGTCTACAAGAACGACAACAACAACAACTAAGCCTGATCCCACTAGCTGGGGTTGGCTATATGGATCCTACTATGCCATTGGACTTTGTCCCCTATTATATCATCATCTATATTTAAATAAAATTTATCTTGTCTTATTGTTGTTAACCAAGTCGATGGTGGTCTACAAGAAAAAGAGATTTTTTTTTTAATGTAATGCATTGGCATGTAACATCAATTATAAACAATCATTACAAATTAAATCTATTCATTTCAATGTTACCTTTCAAACTTTACACAACAAATGACTATGCAACCCCGACATCTATCCATGTGAACGAATGTGGTGCCTTCCATTTTGTGCAAATGGTACCGAAAGCTCAGCCAGTGCAACAAAAGCAAGCAAAGTAAGGATTGAGCATTTGAACATTTGCAACCAACATACTTATTGTGATAAACTCTCCGTTGGATTTTGAGGTCTTAGACAAAATCATGCTAATCATACTGACACTAGTCATAACAAACCTTTATACTTCATCTACCCAAGTGGAGATCCTCCTAGGTTTAATCAGAGCAAACAAATAAAAACACAATCCAAACTTTGAAACAGCAAAAATTGAGCGATCTGAATCATAGGGAGAGGAATAGATGAAGCTAGAGAGTTGAGATCAGAACCGGTCGGGAAGAAGGGTGGGAAACAACTGAGACGGCGCCGTTCCCATGTTCGGAAGCCGATCGGAAGACGGTGTGGCCGCCGTCGCCCCACCACTCGTCGGCGTAGGCCCAGTCTCCCTCGTCTGTGGGAAGGCCGTGGACGGCCGCGGAGGAGGAGGAGCAGAGCCGGCGGACTCCACTCCTCGAGTTCCGCAACGCCAACCTCCACATCACATCGACCCGGCGATCGGAGGAGCGCCGCGTGGGTTTTCCGCTCCCGGCTCAAAAACCCTTCCTTGCGACGGCGACGACAAAAAACTATGTTGACATATTTATCCATCATTATTTTATAGTTGTTATTTTTTATTATTATTTGTTATAATATATCTATTTAATCGTTTCAAACACTTGTCGTATAATTATTCGTTCATTATTTTGTAAAAGCTAATTCGAAAAGTTCAAGAGTGAAAAAATTGGGTAAAAATCAAAAGGAAATTCCTTTTTATTAGAATCATCCAAATGACCCCCTCTTACATTTGCTATAACAACATTTCATGTACGACAGTCGCTTATGTAAATATCTGTAATGCCCAATCATGAACTGGAATTGAATCCAAGCGGCCAAACACCCCTAGTCTGGGCACCTAGATTGATTCAAGCACCCCAATTTTTTTTTAAAATTTTTTTAAATAAAATTTCCTTAGATATAAACACTATATACATTTACTATCCCTGTGAATATTTAAATTTTTTTCCCTTTTTTATCTTGAACACTATAACCTAATTGGAAGTCTGAACCCTATAAAGAAAATTTTATTAGTTTAAACTCAAGCCAAAAAAAATTAAAAATGCTCTTAATTAACAATCCAGGCGCCCTATGCCGCTCTGCGCGCACAATCACACATGTAACAAGCGCGTAATATATTAGTTATATATGTTAGACTGTTGGTAGGTCGGTAAGAAGGGGGTGAATTACCTTGCAAGTTAAAATTAAATTTTTTGCACAACTCTTGCAAAGATAGAAGTTAGTTTCGGTAATTAATTAAAAACAAAATCATAAACAACTAAAAGTGTGAGGTTACGATTTACTTGGTTGCAACCAGGACGGTTGCTAATCCAAGACAGTGAAAGTGTACTAGAAAGAATCTTCTTTTGTTGTAGGTGGAGAAGCCTCTTACACTTTTTGAGAGGCACAGAAAAATACTAGGATATTGAGTACAGTTGTTGATTTTTAATCTTAACTTTTGGGGACTATTTATAATTCGAAAACCAAAATGAATGTTCTGCTAACGTGGACTTGAGGCACCATAGGTCTCAACTAAGACGCCTTAGTTGGATAAAATTTTATCCACGCAAGCAATGGTCACTTTTTGATAATTCTGCAACTGAAGCGTCTTAGTTTTTAACTGAGGCGTCTTAGTTCCCTTTTTTTGTACATATAAATTTTGCACATCCAAGGCGCCTTCAAAGAGAAGAGATCTGAGGCGTCTCCGCCCTTGCAATCTTCAAAGTTGACTTTGGAGTCGACTTGTTCTCTTTTCATCCACTTGGGTGATTTGCGACCAATTAGAGTTAGGCTCACCCGAACCCGACTCCGACCTTCTCCTCGAATGGACTTCCTCTCAGCTTCTCATCCCTTTGACGTCGCACGTGTCTTTTCGCTCCATCGATGTACTCTTCCGCAAACCTCCGCGCCCCTCGAATGCACCGAGTCCGTTAGCTCCCTTCCTATGTCATCATTCTCGTCTGCTGCGTCTTTTGCTCGACTTCCTACATTCCTAAGCTTCTGCACACTTAGACACAGGGATCAAATACGACCAGAACATAACTTGACTTAGTTAATAATGATTACAATGTCATAATTATTATAATATCATGGTGCAAGGAGTGTCATCATTAAATCTATGTTTAATATTATCATAGATTCAAAGTTAAGTCATATTAGGATCTAATATATTTACCAAGTACACAAACTAAAGACTTATAGGTTTAGAGAACTAGACACCAGACTGAAGTCTAATTAGGTCAGGAGGATCAAATAACTAGCAGGAAAGCGTGATAGGTCAAAGGACAAGATATATGGTAGGAGGTCCAGCTGGGTCAGCAAAACCAAACGATTGACTGAAATCGAGATAAGATATCTAGTAGCAAGACTTGATGGTAAGGAGATTAAACGTCAAGAAAAGTAATTTTGCAAATAGTAAATCATGTAAGAAACTGGAAATGAGGTTCAAGTGAGGACGAGTCGCAGTTAGATCCAACCTAAAAATTTAAGTTGAGATCAAAATTAAATCTTGATCTTGATTAGACAGGATCTAATTCACAAATATATATATTTTTAAAATGCCAAAGTTTTGGATCAGATAAGTATATATGAAGGTGTCTCGGCTGAACTGAGGCACTCCCAATGCCTTATAAAAGCATTCTTCGATCACAACTCAACCCATCACTTTGAGTCTACGATTATAAGTCCTGTTGTTTTATCTCTTTGCCACTGCTATGCTACAATTATACTATGCCAAACTTCCACTCAAGCAATCTCCTGTAGCAAGAATCACAACCAAATCAAACTCCCAAGTGCTGATTAAAAAAAATTAATTATTAACTTATTATTGTACTTACTTAAGAAGATATAAGCTTTTACCCCTTCTCCATCTATTGTACTCGATATCTCCATCCAAAATTTATTGTAAGGAGAATTTTATTTGATTGTCTGTTGAAAACATCTCAAGGGATGTGACCTTTAAGTAGTAGTGTCATTCGTGAGTTGCTTTTTCTATTTTTAATTTTTACTCTACGGCAATTTACCAAAGGGCGTATCCAACTATTCGTAATTACCGAAAGGAGTACCATGGTTTCTATTATACCAAAGGGTGCATCCCATATAGTGAAGTTACTTTTATACCCCTCCCGCCAAAGAATGGCTTTATCAAACACATTTTCGAGACAACCGAACCACTTTATCAATAAAATATTAATTTATGGTTCGGATGGGTAGCAGTCGAATTTTTCTCCATTCTCTCTCAGCGCAACAACGTAAATGGAAGGTTTGAAGGTGGAGGACATTGTGCGTGCCCTAGCTGTGATATAGTTGCGAGCTCATCCCCCGAATCCCTGCGGACAACCAAAATCTAGGCAATGCTCGAAAGCGTTTCTGTGTGATCCTGAGGTGGGTTTTAGTGTTAACGTTGAAGTCGAGACTGATCGGCATAATACACCAAGGGGTTAGAGTTTCTGCACGTTTGATTTATTTGATAATGTCAGGAAAAAGGTCTGTGGGTGGTTCAGCGTCTTCTTCGTTGGCATTATCCACCAAGGTATGTTAGCGATATGCTTAGGTCAAACCAGCATAGTTTGTCAACATGTTTAAAATTATTTTGCTGAATAAATTTGTACTGTATATAAACTGTAGGATTCAGATGAGCACTATAAGAAAATTGCCATATACCCACGGTAAATTTTAGCTATACATATACAAACTATGGGTATAGATAACATATAGCCACAGATATATGAAATCGTCACTATAAGTTATAGGGACAGATATCAATGCTGTGGGTATTGGATATCTATACCTACATTAATATTTTACTGTCACTATAATTTTTTTTTACTATGGGTATAAGTAGCGTATACCTACACTTATAATTTACTGTCACTATAAGTTATAGGGACAGATATCAATGTTGTGGGTATTGGATATCTATACCTACACTTATATTTTGTTGTCACTATAATTTTTTTTTACTGTGGGTATAAGTAGCGTATACCTATACTTATAATTTACTGTCACTATAAGTTATAGGGGCAGATATCAATGCTGTGGGTATTGAATATCTATACCTACACTTATATTTTGCTGTCACTATAATTTTTTTTACTGTGGGTATAAGTAGCGTATACCTACACTTATAATTTACTGTCACTATAAGTTATAGGGACAGATATCAATGCTGTGGGTATTGGAAATCTATACCTATACTTATATTTTGTTGTCACTATATTTTTTTTACTGTGGGTATAAGTAGCGTATACCTACACTTATAATTTACTGTCAATATAACCTTTTTTCTATAGATATAAATAATATATACTCACACTCATAATATACCGTCACTATAACCTTTATATGCGTCATATGTGTGGTTTGGTTCGGAGGGTTTGGGTTTAGGTTTGGGTTTGCCCCCAACACCGGTGCCACCGTCTGCGGCGATAGGGGAGGGGTTGAGGGTGTGGTCCTGAGTGCCCTCGCAACCATTGATGATCTTCAAGCTATGAATCGAGGTGACAATATTGTGCTAGTATACATTTTCTTTTGTTGTTCCAATCCTTTTTTGTTTTTGGAAAGATTTCATTAGAATTGGAAACTTCAAAAGGTTAGAAATATCTATCCCCTATCATGAACTATTTATTATGATAAACTTTATCAAAAGGATTATTTAAAAAATTAAAATATCATATTAAACTATTTATTACGTCAAGACATTAGAAATATCTTTATATTATTTAACATCTTAATACGCGCACTACAATAAAATAGGGATTCAGAAACGGATTTTTAAAATTGAAATAAAATTTGTTTTAAATTTTAGTAAATTATAAATAGATTTACTACGGAATTTCTAATCGGTCTCATTTAAAAAAAATAATACGCACAAAAAAAATTAAAAGGGAATTTAAAAACAATTACAAATGGAATCTATAAATATTTTTTTAAAACCAAAATAAATAGGTTAAAAATTTGAAACATTTATATGGAAAATTTTGGAATAAGTTTTCAGAATTTTTAGACATTTTTCAGGAAAAATTGGTCCGGACCAATTATGAATTATTTAGGGAAAAGTTTGATTTTGGAATATATTTATAGTTATATATAAATAAGGAAAATTGTAATACATAAACCCACCCCCGTGCTTTTTTTTCTTCCCTGTGCCCTAGCCGACCGCCCTCGACAACCAACTCGCCGCCGCTGCCCATCCCTTCTCCTCGATGCAAGCTCTTCTCCTCGACACTACCTCTTCCCCTAAGCCACCGCCGACGGCAGGTTTTCCACGCAATCCCTCTTCCATGCGGTTCTCTTCTCCACGGAAGCAGGCCGACAACGACAGCCTCCTCCTCCTTCGCAAAGCAACGCCGCAACTCCTCCCCATAGTGGATCTCCTCGATCCCTAGCCGGACTTTCAGAGCCCAGATTCGTCGTCGGCGCATCTAGGATCTGATCGATAGATTGGTGCCAGAGGAAGACTGCGAAACCACCGGATTGCTCCTATCTCAGGTGAATTCAGTCTTGAATACTCTCTCAAGAAAGCACTCTAGTTGGACTTCTAATGGCGAAGACAATATGAGAAAGTTATGCTTATTTGTCAATGTCAGAGGAAGGGGAATTCCTTGTACCTAAAAACTTATCTTTGGAAACTAATGGTTGTAATGTCTTTTAGTTCTTATAAGAACAGAATAAGTTTTTCCGAATTCTTTTGATTATTCAGATTTGTTGTAGTTAACTCATTCCAGTGACAACATATGATGTTTGAAATATAGGGGATAAAGAAACACGAAGAGAACATTGTTGTATTGTGTTGTAGCATGCAACATTTTTTTGGTATGCAATATAATGAAATATGTTGAATCATAACCTTTGAACAATAATTCTTTCTTTCACTCAAAGGGAATCTCTAGAAAGCAGAAGCTAGCTCTTTTTGTTAATTTCGTATCTGCCTTCACAATCCTTACTTCCATCGAGTTTGTTAAGTTTTTTTTAATTATGTACCACCATTTGTTGTTTGATCATCAGTGGAATTTGTTTCACTTGAGTATTCCCAGGTACTATTCTGTAGCACTGAAACTGGACGAAGCTCGTTTGTTCGCCAACTGGAGGCAGATTGCCATGTTGATTCAAATCTCGATATTATCTCTCAGCTTTCAGTAAGCTCCTTGATTCACTATTCATATTCTCATGTTATTTATTAATTTGTAAATTAGCTGAAGTATTAAACCTGTTCCTAACAGCGATTCATCATATTCCAACTATATATTTCCCAAATGGAATCAGGACAAATAGCACCAAATGTGTTCTCTTCTACTAGTTTGGAATAGTTTTTCTCCTGACTTGGACTCCATGGGGCGTCTTCCTTTGTTTCCATGGCTTTATTTAAGTCGATTGATTTTACTATGCATTCTCCATTGACCAGAGAAGATTCATGTGGTCAAACGGTGGGACTCCCTTGGTTTTAACATGTATTTCAGTTAGGTATTTCACAGATGTACATGATCAACTCTTCTATGCAGAAGATTTCTTATTATTTCCATGTAACCTTAGAAATGAGATGATTTTGACTTTTATTAACTTGTTACATACTGCCAACACTGAATGCAGGTATGATAATGGTTTTCACAATTTTGAGACATTTATAAATATCTAATAGTTTTAATAATTTGCAGATAATGCATGGAGAAAGCTCACTAAGCATTCCATTTGACTTTATGAATTCTTGCTTTGTACAGAAAGTAAGTGGAATTAACAAGCAAAATCGTACTAAGCTTGAAGATACACATTGTATGGGTACAAAAGGTCTCCCAGTAGTGATTGATGAGAAGGTCTGTTTACATTCATTATTATTGAATTATAAATTTTTATGTGAAACTCACAATTTATTTGGTTTTAGAAAAAGAAAAACAAAAGATTATCGCCTGAACATCATGTGGTATATATTGACACTCGAACTCGTAAAAATGGACCAATTGTCAATGACAAAGCTACTGGTGTTATTGTAAGATTTCATTATATATGTTTTGTTTCTGCAACTATTTTGTTTATTTTTACTTTGTTGTATAGATCACACTCTTACAAGTATGACTTCTTTTATGTATATGGTGTTTCAGGATGAAATTAAAAAACACATATTCGAGGGTGAGACATCCCAAGCATCTCAAAGCAAACAAGGTTGCACATTTTGGCAGGATGACTTGCTTTCAAAAGTACAAGGACCTGAAAATGAAAAGTGAGGGTATGTGCGTTGTTTGGGCAAGATTCCACCAGCTAAAAAGTCAAAAACTTCGTCATCTACAAACGCAGATTTGCATGAAGAAGTTAAGCAGATTAAGAGGTTGTTGACAAATGTGCTAAAATTAATGCAAAGCCGTTTGTCAGAAGAAAATGTGCAAAATATCTTACAACTTGCAGCTGAACAGGTATGTTATGACCTATAATTGTGTGTTTAAAATGTACTAGGAATTTAGTTTTTTTCCACAAAAGCTATGGAGTTTTTTTACTGAAGGGGTTTTTTGGTGCTATATTGTTATTGTGAAAGTCTATTTATTGGTACTAACTTTGTGATACATACTATTTTATGCTATCACACATATTTAAAATTTGCATATTTTTTTATAGGTTCCGGATGCTTCAAGTAAACCAAATGATCAAAGCAATTCAAGATCTCAAAGTGTCAATAATGAAGATCATGAATATAGTATGTACTTAATTTTATTAATTTTTATTAAGATGTTAATTTTGTTAAATACATATACTAATATTAATGTTTTATTGTAATTTAATTTATAGGTGATAACTAGAAGTGAAGGTGCAAATCTTTATTAATCGGTGATTCATGCCTATCATGTTTTAGAATTGTATTTTACTGGCTATGAGAGCATAACATGTACTTCTACTAGATTTTCTTGATTCCGTTTATTTGTAATATTGATACCTATTACTTTAGAGCTTGTTTTACTTTTAATATAATTGAAACTTTTTTTTAATATCATTGTTATTGTTGTATATATAAATTTAAATATATAAATTAAATTCTAAATTTTAATGTTTTTACCCATAATAAAAAATTATTATATACTATACCCACAGAAAATTTAAATTTAATAAAAGTGTAGCTATAATCTATACCCACAGAAAATTAAAAATCATATTGCTATAAGCTATACCCACGGAAAAAAGACTTTTGCACTAAAGTATATAGTGAAAGAATTATATCTGTGGATAATTATTTGGTGATTATTTATGACGATTTTTAGTTCTGTCACTAAAACCTCTAGTGATACAATGAAATCCGTAGGTATAAGTCGAGGTATTTTCTGACGGTAATGAGTACTGTCACTATATGTTATACTGACGGCAAAAAAATCGTGGGTAAAGGCATAGTAAAAATGACGGAAATGAACGCCCGTGGGTATAAGCTTTTGAGGTCTATATCCACGATTTTTATGCTTTTACCTATGGTTTTTTACTGTGGGTATATGTCAATTTTCTTGTAGTGCGGTGTTCAAGTCATCTTGGTCATGGAGACTTATACTTTAACATCTTAAGCAAGCATCTCCAAGGAGGTGTGGACCCAGGATGGTTGGGTATAAGCCGAAGTGCCCGAAGATGTTTGAACAGCCTACAAAGGATTCACCACTCCTTGCGAGGAGATGTATACCCAGGCCTATCGTCGGATTGTTACTCAAAGCCTCTGGCCAGAGCATGTCATGTTTAGAGTATGAGTCTCTTAAATACATGAGAGTAATTAGAAATCCAAAGGACGAGAGAACGTTACTTGGGCTAGGTGTGACGTAGTCAGCCTAGTGGGGACTGACACACACAGACCATGTCCTGAACCAAGTGGGTATAAGATGGTGAAGGGAATGAGGCACGATTCATTAGAGCTGCTGAAGGGTTTCAGAATTATTTCTGAGGTCAACCGTTGATCTTTCGATTAATTGGGGGTCATGATATACTACTAGGTGCCACTCATGATCGTTCTATAATTGGTTGATTATAGACGGCCAACATAAATCGAAAGCCTATTTAGTCACACACACTACGAGTAATCCGAGGGATTTAAAACGAGTTGAAAATTAGATTTTCCGATCAAGAGAAATAAGTCGAATCTGAATTTATCAGAGGCGCACGGGAAGCTTAAAATGGCTAAGTCTTTTGAAGGCTTATTGGGCGAATTAAATGAGTTTAATTCGCGAGGGTTTGGCTTGATGTGGCCGGCCAAAGAGGGTATCCACCCTCTTTGGTTTGGCTGGCCACTACAAGGAGAGAAAACCAATTTATTTGGTTTATTTTATAAAATAAATCAAGCGCGATTTGTTTTATGAAATTATGGATAAATAAATCTATATAAAGAAATTTATATAAAGAGATTTATATAAAGAAATTTATAGAAATTTATTCTTTTTATGGAAATTAAAATGAACCATGGATCGGTTTATTTTAATTTTATAAAATCAATTATGAATTGATTTTTCCATGATAAGAAAAATTTATAAATTTCTTGTAAATTTTATTCCATAATAAAATGAGATATGTATTTGTTTTATTATAAAGTTAGTTATAATAAAACTTGGCATAAACGGAATAATTCATAAGAAAATTTATAGTATAAATTTCTTATGAAAAATTCCGTTAAAGGGGAGACTTGGCAAGGGAGAGGCTACTATATAAAGGAACCAAGGCTAGGCTTGAATTCCTCAATTGAGTTATCAAGAGGTTTAGTAGCTCTCTCCCTCTCTTATTCTCTCCTCTCCTTCTCTCCTCCTCCTAGGGCCGGCGCCCCCCCTTCCTCATCCTAGGGCCGGCGCACACCCCTCCTAGGGCCGGCGCACCCTAGGGTTGCCGAGAGTTATCTCCACCAAGAAGGTGCCAAAGAAGAAGAAGAAGAAGTGGGTCGCAACTCCTTCCTTCCCGGAATTTTGATTTCGTTCCTTGGTGGTTAGTTTCCATCCTTCTCTCTTGTTATTCTAGTTGTGCCTTTAGAGAATCTAGTAGTTCTCGTCGGCACAAAACTCGTGACTTTGCGAAGTCATCTCGAAGAGAACTCGGCGTGGACGTGAATAGAGGCGGAGCTTCCAAGGGACGCTACGGTTGGATCTCGTCCGTTACTTCGAGTTACGAGAGATATTAAGTAAATTAGTTTACTTTTGCAAAAATTTTAATTGTATGATTATGTCTCCACAACTTAAGGTTGCATGCTAGATACGAGGTTAAAATAATTTAAGAAATTATTTATGCTAATTCTTCCGCTGCACGTAATTAAATTTTAAAAATTACGAACCTGTATCCGTGTCAACATGCACCCGGTCCCATCAGTCTTGGCCTCCCCGGTCTTCTTGTCTAAGTCGGACCTGACTCATTTTAGACGGGTAAGAGCCGACTACAGTTGACACTCAAAATTTTGGACCCGAACCTTCATCTGCCTAGTAGCATGCTCAATCGTGGTTGCCTTGTTCTTCTCCTCCTCTAAATGTGTGTCGGCTTGAAACAACTAGGCCCGGAGTTGTTGAGCTTCGGAGCAGAGCTAGCCCTTCATCATCGGGCGGTAGAGAGGCTTGGTTTAAAGCTACCTCTAGCTCCAACACCCTCTGCTCGGCTACCCTCCTCACTCGGATGTTGTTCACTAAGGCTAGCCCATCCCTTGACAAGCTACCCAAAACTAGGGGTAGAGAATGGGTCAGCACACGATCTATCGGTAACCCTGATTAAAATTACACACTAACCTGGTGGAATATTGAACAAAATTATCAGCCAGACCAATTATACTCCTAGACTTGGTCACCAACACCGCCTCGTCCCAAGTGATAGCCAACCGTCCCCATAGGCACAAAGGCTGGGAAGGGTTTGTTGGATCCTCAGTTAGTGCCTGGTGGCTATCTATTAAGGAAGGGAGGGTGACATTGTTGGGAACCCTAAGTCCTGGTTAAGCCAATCGGGAGGGGCTTGTAGGACCGGTGCCGTTGATAGAGGGGGGGTGAATATCAACCAAAAACTTCTCGCAGAAATTCGTCTTACTTTCGAATTACGTGCTAGACTCAGAGCGTTAGTAGCACAGCGGAAAACAGAAAAATAAAGAACAAAACAAAACACAGATTGCACGCGGAATTTTTTACTTGGTTCCCGACCCCCTAGGGTCAATATATCCAAGGCCTATGCACGGGAACGCCCGTCCACTATTGGTCTCCTTTCCGGACTTTCCAGAGGTGGAGAAACCCGTCTTATAGTGCAATAATTACAATCACAAATACAGAAAATTAAGTGCAGAATAATTAAAGCAAACCAAAATGAAATGGTTGAAGACTCGGCCGATTTGGATCTCCGAAGTGCCGCGCACTTCCTCCTGGAGCCTCCCGGTCGTAGAGCCTCGTCGTTAGCGTGTTGTCGTTGCTTGGAAAGCTTGGAATCGTGTCTGAAAGTTGTATCTGAAGCTGAGGGGTCGAAGCCCCTTTTATAGGCTTCATACGGGCGCCTGTGATCACCGGAGCGCCCCTATAGGCTTGGTCAAACCTCATCCCTGCACCGAACTCGCCGTAGCTGATAAAACCTTTGACCAGGGCGGCCCGGACCTCCCAGGCGCCTGAATGAAAGTTTATCTCTGCTTCGAACTCGCAGCAGCAAATACAACTTTCAACTTGAGCGCCTGTATCATCTCGGGCGCCTGAATGGAAGTTTATTCTGCCTTCCTTCGACTTTACCATATTTTCTTCTTTGACCTGGGCGCCCCCATTGATGGGGGCGCCTGGATCCTGTTGGGCGCCCCCATCAATGGGGGTGCATGGCTTTAAGGTTTTCAGCACAATTTTTTCTTGCTTTGTCTTCTATTCTTGGTACCTGCAAGATACACAAATACAAAACAAATATACACACAATATTAGCTTTAAGGACTTGGTTCTGACTTCGGATTTCCATGAAACCCTAGGTCGAACCGACGCGAGTTCCCACCCCCGAGAACGCGTCTTTCACCTACTCCTCTCAGGAGACGGTTGCCACCCAGTCCTTCGGGTGGACTTTTGCTTAGCCTCCGATACTCTCGGATCTCGAGACGTCGGAACCCCGACCCGTCTCTACTTCTGTCCTTAGTCATCGCTCAGCTAAGTTGCTCAGTCCCTCAGACCAAGACTTCGTGCCCAAACCTTAAGTCCAGGACTTCGGTGCCCAACCCTCAGCCAGGTCTTCGTGCCCAATTCCTCGAACCAGGTCTTCGGTGCCCAACCCTCGGCCAGGACTTCTTGCCTAGTCCTCGACCAGGACTTCGTGCCCAACTTCCGGTCAGGTCTTCGGTGCCCAGCCCTTTGCCAGGACTTAGTGCTCAATCCATGATCAGGACTTAGTGCCCAATTCTTCGAACTAGGACTTATTACCTAGGTTTACTAGGACATTCTTTCACTTTGGTTACTCCTCTCTTAACTCCCCTTCCCTTGTTCAATGTATCACTGACTTAAGTATATTGTCAAACATTAAAACACTTAGAGGAGGATATCACTGATGTAACTTGCACCAAGAATCTCTCTCTTTTTGATGTTTGACAATATCTTAAGTTAGATTGGTTGAAAGGACTAAACTTTAACTATTGGGATCAAATGAAAAAATGATCTAAGTTTTGAAAATCCATTTTTGATCTTCTGGGGAAAAATAGGAAAAAAATTTTCTAACTTTCACTCTCCCCCATTTTTGAAAAACATTTATTTCTAACTTAAGGGACATCTCTCCCCCTTTGTCATACATAAAAAAAAATCAAAAATACTTGCACCAACAATGGAAACATTTGGGTCTTTGTGAAAATACTTAGTATAAATTTTGAAAGCATAGCATAAAACTTGCACCCAAAAATCTACTTGGAAAGGTATTGTAACAATATTGTGTGTTTGCAGGGACACATTTTGAACTTCGAAAAAGTTTTGCACTTAGAAAACTATTGACATAGAAAAACTTTTAAATAGAAAAAAAATTTCCAAAATGATTTGCACTTATAAAAATATTTGAACATTGGTGCCTTTTTGGAAACATTTTGAAAAATATTTTGAATATTTTGCAAGTACTTTTGAAAAATATTTGGGCTTTGAAAAATTAAGTACTTTTGAAACATATTATGATCTTTGAAAAATTAAGTACTTTTTGAAAAAATTTGAAGAGTATAAGTACTTAGAAAACTATTAGAATTTTTGTAAAGTATAAGTACTTAAAAAAACCTTATTTTTAAAACATAATACTTTACTTGACTTGGTTTCTTTTCCAGTCTGACACAATCCTAGGAAACCTTGTTAGCTACAAGGATATTTTCCTAAGTGTCCTGGAAAGTCTCCAAATTCAGGTAAGTACTATTAAAAAAATCTGATAAGCCAAAAGAAATTTTAGAAAGTGACGGTGTAGATAAGAAAAAAATGATAGTATTTTAAAAAAATTACTTATGTTTTCAAAAGGGTTTTGAAATTAAAGTGCATGACAACATGTTTGAAATGTTCAATAATTCCTTTTAGTTTGACCTCCCCCCTAAACCTGACACAGTCCTTGGAAGCTTGTTGATTACAAGTACTCTTCCTCTGAGTCTTTAGGGTTTGGTTCAAATCAAAAAGAATTATGTAACAATTTCAAAAATAATTTTAAAAAACTTGTCAGAGAATTTTTTGTTGACTTTAGACTCCCCCTAAATTTGACACATCCTAGGAGTCCTTGTAGATCATTAAGTAGACTCCTCTGTGTCTTTTAGGGTTTATCATAAATCAAATGAACAATAATTTTCAGGAAGATCAATTTCAAAACCATAATTTGGAAAGAATATAATTTTTAAAGTATACGCTTTTTCGGAAACACAAGTGATAGTAATTTAAAGCACAGTTTTCGAAAAGTCTTTTCAAATAATAAGAATTTTTTTTTAAAAGAGTGAAAACACTCCCCCTGCACTCGACACCGTTTGACTCTATCTAAGTGCCTTAAGGAACTTTAGTGTTGTCCTACGAGACTTGTGTCTAATTGTGCGAGTCAAACAATTTTTAAAAGACTATACTTTTTGAAAATATATAATATATAATCAATCAGACAAGCATGAATTTCATAAAAACATTATTATGTTGAAGCACTATTTTGAAAATATATTTTTAGAAAAATATTCTAACAATTTTGAAAACTATTTTTCAATTTATTAGTCCTTAACATTTCACCCATTCTAGATGTCTCAATACAGCACGCATGGTTGCCTTATGGGTGCATTGTGAGATGCTTGAATCATTTTTCTTAATTTGTTATTAAATCTAAGATCTAATTGAAACTTGTGTTAGATTCAAATCTAGCAATAGTAAAGTGAATTTGATTTTCAGTAATTGGCTTCCAGATCTTGGCGAGACACAAATCCTTCTTTGGCCGTAGCCTTATTGGATCATCAACCCTTTCCTTGACAAAACCTTTTATAGAAAATTCATCTTCAAGTTACTTCTTGAATGATTTTAGCCTAACTATTTTAGGTTTTGGATCGGTAGCTTCGGCTAGTTCCACCAAAAAGGCTTCCCTAACGTACTATCATCTCACCTCCACCTAATACTAGGTTGATCAAGTTTCAATTATTCTTTTTCCTATAACTGGTCTAATTTATGCATAAAATTAAACGTGAATGACATGACATATATTTTAAGAGAATTGCATATGCATGGCATGACAGTTATGCATGAGTCAAACAAGTCAAAATATTCAATTAAGTTTCTAAAGATGTATCAAATTTCTGATTTGATACATGTCGTGTGAACCCGCGAATATGTCAACCCACTTTGACATATTTAATATTTTAATTTAATTGTTACCGTTTGGGTAAGATTTTATTTAATTCGAGTTTAAGTTATTTACGAATTAATTGGGTCTAGATTAATTAAGAATTAGTTGAAATTGAATTAATTAAAGATTAACTGAAGTTAAATTAATTAAGGAGTAATTTCAAAAAAGTGATTGAAGTTGAATTAATTAATGATTGATTGAATTAATTGAAAATTAATTTGAATTTGAATTAATTAAGGATTAATTGAATTAATTAAGAATTAATTTGAATTTGAATTAATTAAGGATTAAGAATTAATTCGAGTTTGAATTAATTAAGGTTAAATTAATTAAGGATTAATTTAAGTTAATTAATGATTAATTTAAGTTGATTAAAGAAAATTAAATTAAGGATTAATTTCACATTAATTAACATTTAAATTAATAAATTAAGGATTAATTAAAGTTAAGAATTAATTGATCTTAAAACTAAAGGATTAAATTAAGGCTTAAAAATTAATTAAAATTTAATCAAAGTTTTTTAAGGTTTATCTTGATTTAATTTTCAAAATTTCTGGTTTGGTTAAAAGTTGTGGGTTTAATTTCATCATCTTCATTATTTCGAAAATATCTGATTCCCTTACTATTTCTTCTTTATTTATCTTTTCAAGTTTTTCCAATAATTCTGGTTTATTTGAATCTTTGTAATTTTTATTGACTATGGTCTTGATCTCAGAAAATTCCATCTCCTCCTCATCCTCAACATAGGTGGAGTAATTTGGGCCACTAGTTAATATTTCAGGATTATCAAAGGGAATAATTAAATTATAATCTAAAGAGACATTATCTCCACTATCCTTAGAAATATTTTCATTATTTTCAGAATTAGTTTTTGAAAAATCATCTTCATCCTCAAAGATATCCTCATTATCCTCAAAAATATTTTTAGGATTATTCTCAGAAATTTCAGAATTAAATTCAGAATTATCATTAAGAATTTTAAAATTATCCTTAGTAATTTCAGATTTAAATTCAGAGTTATCGTTAACATTTTCAAATTTGAGTTCAGAGTTATCTGTAACATTTTTAGAATTAATTTCAGAATTAATTTCAGTAAAATTATCAGATCTAATTTCAGAATTAATCTTAGTAATTCTATCAGATCTAATTTCAGAATTAATCTCAGTAATTTTTGAATTGATATTACGGATTAAAGAATTAATTTTTGATAATTTAGCATTATTTACATTTTGTAACTGGTTATGCAAGATATTTATTTGATTATGCAAAAAATCTAATTTATCAGAAAAATTATCTAAATTATCTACATGGGATAGTGTAGGAATTTTAAAAATTTTCGGAACGTAAATTCTGCGAACCTTTGTCTGACACTTATTTTTGTAGTGTCAGTATTTTTCGCACTTGAAACACCTGATGTGATCTTTGTTCCTTCGGCCTTCTGGTGTTGGTACGTCCTTTGCCGCCGATGAGGAACGATTCTTACGAGTAGAGCACTGATTTTTATAGTGCCCTCTCTCCCTGCACGTGAAGCATATAATATGGAATTTAAAAATAGACATTAAAAAAATTGTACCTAATTCACCCCTGGGCTCCCCCTCAACTCTTGGCGTCGTTGCTCCGTCGGCGGTTAGTCCGGTGAAGAGCGGCCTGACTCTGATACCAATTGTAGAACCGGTGTCGTCGATAGAGGGGGTGAATATCGACCGAAAACTTCTCGCGGAAATTCGTCTTACCTTCGAATTACATTCTAGACTTAGAGCGTTAGTAGCACAGCGGAAAACAAAAAAATTAAGAACAAAACAAAACACAGATTGCACGCGGGATTTTTTTACTTGGTTCCCGACCCCCCAGGGTCAGTACATCCAAGGCCTATGCACGGGAACGCCCGTCCACTATTGGTCTCCTTTCCGGACTTTCCGGAGGTGGAGAACCCCATCTTACAGTGCAATAATTACAATCACAAATATAGAAAATTAAGTGCAGAATAATTAAAGCAAACCAAAATGAAATGGTCGAAGACTCGGCCGATCTGGATCTCCGAAGTGCCGCACACTTCCTCCTGGAGCCTCCTGATCGTAGAGCCTCATCGTTAGCGCGTTGTCATTGCTTGGAAAGCTTGGAATCGTGTCTGAAAGTTGTATCTGAAGCTGAGGGGTCGAAGCCCCTTTTATAGGCTTCATACGGGCGCCTGTGATCACCGGAGCGCCCCTATGGGCTTGGTCAAACCTCATCCCTGCGCCGAACTCGCCGCAGCTGATAAAACCTTTGACAAGGGCGCCCCAGACCTCCTAGGCGCTTGAATGAAAGCTTATCTCTGCTTCGAACTCGCAGCAACAAATACAACTTTCAACTTGGGCGCCTGTATCATCCCGGGCGCCTGAATGGAAGCCTATTCTGCCTTCCTTCGACTTTACCCTTTTTTCTTCTTTGACCTGGGCGCCCCCATTGATGGGGGCGCCTGGATCCTATTGGGCGCCCCATCAATGGGGGCGCCTGGCTTCAAGGTTTCCAGCACAGTTTTTTTTGCTTTGTCTTCTATTATTGGTACCTGCAAGATACACAAATATAAAGCAAATATACACACAATATTAGCTTTAAGGACTTGGTTCTGACTTCGGATTTCCACGAAACTCTAGGTCGAACCGACACAAGTTCCCACCCCCGAGAACGCGTCTTTCACCTACTCCTCTCAGGAGACGGTTGCCACCCAGTCCTTCGGGTGGACTTTTGCTTAGCCTCCGATACTCTCGGATCTCGAGACGTCGGAACCCCCGACCCGTCTCTACTTCTATCCTTAGTCATCGCTCAGCTAAGTTGCTCAGTCCCTCGGACTAAGACTTCATGCACAAACCCTAAGTCCAGGACTTCGGTGCCCAACCCTCGGCCAGGTCTTCGTGCCCAATTCCTCGAACCAGGTCTTCGGTGCCCAACCCTCGGCCAGGACTTCTTGCCCAGTCCTCGACCAGGACTTCGTGCCTAACTTCTGGTCAGGTCTTCGGTGCCCAGCCCTTTGCCAGGACTTAGTGTCCAATCCATGATCAGGACTTAGTGTCCAATTCTTCGAACCAGGACTTATTGCCTAGGTTTACTAGGACTTTCTTTCACTTTAGTTACTCCTCTCTTAACTCCCCTTCCCTTGTTCAATGTATCACTGACTTAAGTATATTGTCAAACATTAAAACACTTAGAGGAGGACATCACTGATGCAACTTGCACCAACAGGGCTAGGATCCGCCGAAATCCTTGGTTGAGAGACGGATGGAGAAGAAACCATTACCGGTCGGGGAGAGCATGTCTGCAGTTGGCTCGAGCCTAAATCAATCCGGGAAGGACTAATTTAAGGCACTGCCTTGGCTGACTCTGGGTCAAAAGAAACCACGTGCACTAAAGTATCGGGTTGGCACCTCTTCCGGCTCAATCGCAATGGGACCTCTTCCTCTACCTCTGTTGATTCTGAGGGAGCCGCTAGAGTCATCGGGGGCAAGGAAGTTTGTAGATCCTTTGTTCGGGTAGCCTCGCTGTCACCTATGGTAGCCACAGAACCGGTTGGCGTTTTGTCCCTCTTGGCCAACTCAGTGGCCGCTCAACTCTCTAGCTCGGCATCATCTAGGTGGAGATCATCGCTTAGTAGAGCTTTCCACATGGTCTTTGCTGCAAACCAAGTGAGAAAATTTCAATTAACACAAAAATAAAGGATACCATATAAAAGCTTACCAAAGCATAAGGCAGTTCGGTTGAGATTTGACTCGATCCAAAAATATAAAGTAGGCCTACCTGGAGGAGGAGGTTGATGTCGAATCGTAGACTGACCACCTTCTCATAGGCTAATTGGAAAAGTGGGTATGATCAAAAGCTTTTCAGGAATACTGATTGCTTGGGCAAATTGTCAATCCACTCAGTCGGCCAGGTCAGAGGTGGGATGGTATTAAGACATATGTAATGATTTATCCTGCCTTTATTTGAGGAAGGAGCTTTTTTTTTAAAAAAAAAACTGCTTTTAAGCGAACCTGGAAAAAGAAGGAGCCTGGCTCCTATTTCTTAGGGTAATAGAAAAAGAATGGAAGATACGAGATTGAAGAGGGATGCAATATAAAGTGAACAAGATAACCACCCCACAAAGATCTGAATTGGGTTTAGAGCTAGGTGGGACAAAGGGATTTAAAAATACCAATACACCACTACTAGGAAGGGGTGAATAGGAAAGCGAAGACCAACAAGGAGTTGATATTTGAAAATGATAAAAAAAAATCCTAGGGGAGGCCGATTCGGTTCAAAGTTTTAGGGATGATCAGATGAAAATCATCAGGGATTTCATAGGACGACTAAATAACCCCAAACTCATTATCGTTGACATCAGAGATGGTAAGAGTATACTAGAGGTCAGTCATGACTTGGGGAATCTCTAAGGCCATAAGGAAATAAGAGGACTTACTGATGAAAGGGGACAAAAGTGCCGATGAAAGGGACGAGGATCACCGGAGAGAATGGGCGCTTGAGCAGTAAGGTGAGGAATGAGACGGTCAGGAGAAGTGTGGTTGCGCAATGGCCTTAAGACAAACCTTTACAGGAAAGGTTGTGTCACCTGACTGTCCGATGAACATCATAAAAAGGTGAGATGAAATCTTAGTCGTTGGTATTCAACCGATCAAGTGGCGCCTCGAAATCTCCCCTGGCATGACCTCTTCGTATTCTGACACTCAAAAGACAGGTTACCCAACCACAAAGCGACATAGGGTGAGAAAAGGGAGTCATATCTGGAAGACGAAATTAAGAAGATCATTATCATCATTGCCACAACTTTTGAGGGCACACGCCATTTCACCTTAATGGCGCAAGATAGCCCCATTAATTATAGGGATACGGTCGCATGGGAAGTTGTACCACGAAATGGATTGCTAGCGTCAGCCTTAAAGAAACCCAAATTTAACCCATTTACGTCCAGTCAGTCGAACTTACGCCTCTTTCAACTAGACTTGAAGGGGAAGTATGTTATCAGGGGTGCAGTGTAGGCCTCGATTTGCAGGGATAGGCTAAGCGGGTCAAAGGACAACGTGGAGTCAACCCTAGAGAAGACTTGGTTGAGGTGACCGCTCGGCCAACTCATGGTCGTTGGTTAGACGGTCTCCATTCGAGCCGAGTTTAGCCGAGCGAACCTAAGCCTCGACTGGGTCAGTCACCTGTGAACTACGAGTAGCCAGTCGGGTTCCCCTCCTCAGTCAGATGGTCTCTCCCCAAGATCAGGAGTCCGAGTAGGTCATTGTAATTAAGGAGGATGTCCAATGGATGTAGGGGAATAGCTGACCAGACGCAGAGGGACATCCTATCTAATGCACCACCGAGGGAAAACACTAGTGGTCGGTTGAAAATGTTGGTCTCGTGCAGGCCAGCTAGAGGGGTGAATAGCCCTGCCAAGTTAAACTAGACCTTTAGTAAATTCTTTAGCAAAGTTGCAAATTAGTTTTGTAGCAATTAAAATAAACAATATCAACAACTTAACAGAAAATTAGTAAAAGACTAGGAGTTTACTTGATTGCAACTAGGGTGGTTGCTAATCCAAGAAAATAACAATGCACTAGAAATATCTTCATTAGTGTAGGTGAAGAAACCTCTTACAGACGTTTAAAAGCTTCAAAAAGAGTAGGAAAATAATTACTAGTTGTTATGCCTTCTTCTTAGCTCTAGGGGCTATTTATCCCGAAAACAGATGTTACCGTTGTGCTGAAATGACACTGAGACGCCTTAGTTGTGATCTGAGATGACTTAGTTGGATAAGATTTTATCCACTGTGTCAATGGTAATTATTGATCATTTTTCGATCTGAGGCGCCTTAGTTCCGACCCAAGGCACCTTAGCTCCAACCTGAGGTGCCTCAGTTTCGCTTAGCGCAAAACTCTATCTTTTCAATTGAGGCGCCTCCAGAGGCAACTAAGGCGCCTCCAGAGGCAACTAAGGCGCCTCAGTTGACCTTTTGGTCAAAGTCAACATTCGTGTTGATTTTTCTCCATCTTCATCAATTTGGGTGATGTCCAGTCAACCAGAGTTAGGCTTACCTGGATCCAACTCCAACCTTCACCTTAAACAGACTTCCTCCCCGGCTTTCCTCAGTCGTTGTGCACACCCTTCTCATCCACTAGTATATTCTTTCATAGCCTTTACATCCCTCGGATGCACCGAGCCCATCGACTCCCTGTTGGTGCCGGAAGCACCTGATTAAACTTTATTTTGATATTGGCAAAGGGTTCAAAGTTAAATATGTTTTGTGATCTAATGGGTTACCTTGAGTGTGTAGGAAAGTCCTAGCGTACCTAAGCACTAAGTCTTGATCTGCAGGATTGGGCACTAAGTCCTAGCCAAGGGATGACAATGAAGACCTGAACGAGGGTTCGGCATGAAGACCTAATTGAGAGTTGAGCATGAAGACCTGGTGAGTGAAGCTGGACACGAAGACCTGACCGGGGGTTGGGCACCGTATAGAGGATCAAGCAGAAGACTTAGCCAAGCAAGGACGACGGACAAGAGTTGAG
Source organism: Boesenbergia rotunda (assembly GCA_024364735.1). Taxonomy (NCBI): domain Eukaryota; kingdom Viridiplantae; phylum Streptophyta; class Magnoliopsida; order Zingiberales; family Zingiberaceae; genus Boesenbergia; species Boesenbergia rotunda. Next base: position 24,529 of record JAGFNQ010007994.1, read on the forward strand.
ATGAGTCGAGGATCAGACGTTGTGAGTTCCGGAGTCTTTGGAAGCTGAGCAAAAATCCAATCGGAGGTTGGCAACAAGTAACTTCTCCTGAGAGGAATATGTGAGGACACGTTTTGTAAAGAGAGAACAGTAGGCGTCGGTTCGACCTAGGATTTTGGTTGAAACGTGAAAGTCGGGACCGAACAGTATGGGTTGTCAAATACATGCATTAATTATAGTATTATCTATGGTACTAACCTTGTTTTGCAACTAGCAAAATGGACTGACTGCCGGAGTTCAGGCACTCGTATGGAGTCAGGCACCTGGGAGGCTTCGACTCAGCCAAGGCTTGGCTGAGCTGGCGCACATTGAGTGGAGGATCCACGTCAGCAACATAGGCGCCGAGTGCAATTAGGTGCCTGAGTACGGATAGAGTTTAGACCCAACACGGATCGATCAACGACCGAGTCGTAGGGATATAGGTGCCCGGGATGGCTATACAAGAGCCCGAGAGACTATATAAGGGTTGTTCGATAGAAGGCTCATGCAATCAATCATTCTGTAAGTTTCACTTATGTGTGTTGTGCAAAAGAGCTCTCGACGACTCCGAAATGCTACTCCGACAACATTATACTCGTTCCTTATTTCTTTCCAAAGTTGTCGGTATACTTAATTCATCTTGTTGGACTTTCATACTATTGTACTCATTCAGGATTATTAGTAATTTCCTAAAGTAAACAGTTAAGAACCGTAAGCCGTGGAGTAGGAGCTGTCACAAGACTCCGAATTAAATAAAAACAAATTGTGTCAGCGTTTGTTCTCTTGTGCTCATATTTCATTCCGCTGTGTAACATAGTTTATTCCGAAATCGAAAGTAATTTGGAAAGCACTACTCACCCCCCCCCCCTTCGCTCTACCTGATCCTACATTCCCTTCCTCGTGTCATATTTCTTTTCTGCTACGTCTTCCGCTCGAGTTCTTGTACTCCTAAGCTTACACACTTAGACACAAGGATTAAAAATAACTAGGACTTAACTTGATTTGGTTGATCACATCAAAACTATTTCGAGGTACTTATAATTTTTCCTTTTTGATGTGCATCAATTCAAGTTAAGTTAGAGTATATAGAACATAAAAATAACATAGTTTTTATGAAAAAATAAAATATTTTAGAATATTACAAATATGACCTCCTCTTAACTTAACCCTCAAAATTTTCCCCTTTGATGACATCAAAAAAATAAAATTTTTGTTAAAAATATTGCAAAACTTCATTGAGAGAGGAAAAAAATTTCTAAGTATCAAAAAATAAGTTAAATCATAGAAATTAAAATTTTTTGATAAACAATTTTTAAAATTAGATTTTGACCAAAAAACATTTAATAATTTTTTACAATGTAAAAAAAACAACGTATAGATCTCAAAACAATGAAATTATCATAAATAATTTTCAAAATTAAAATATTGTTTTTGATAAAAAAAATTTATAAAAATTTATCTATTGATCCAAAAATTCTTAAATTTTTTTTTCAAAGAGGAAAATCAGCAAACTCAACTCTGTAAAAATTTTCAAAATAAAGAAAATTTTCTAGGTATAAGAAAAATAATTTTCATGGAAGATTTGATAATTTGAAAAAAAATAATTCTCAAAATTAGATATTGACTTTGAAAAGAAGTTGAAATTTTTTATAACGCTCAACATCTAACGTATAAATACCAAAAATATTAGATTTTTAAAAATAATTTTTTAAAATATTTTTAAAATTAAAAATATATTTTTATATAAAACTTATAAAAAATTATCTAATTTTAAAAAAATTCTCAAATATTTTCGGTAGATAAATATAAATTGTCTATGATTGAAAAATTCAAAACCAAATATAATCTAGAAATTGATCAATGATTTTTCTAATAATCAAAAAATTTATTCAACTACTTAGGTATGGTTATAAAATAAACTAACAGTTCAAAACAGATTTAGGTATCCAATATAAATTTTTACCTACAAGGTTATTCAGAAATTTAGGTGGGTTGTACTTTTGGGGTACGTTTAGCCCCTGTGATTTCTCAAGTACCAATGCCGCCCTCTAAAAGATTTAGTATTTCTTTTTGGAGTTTTTGAAACAAATCTTTCTTCGATACTTCAATATGTTCTTTTAGTTTCTCGTTCTCAAATTTCAAATTGTCATATAGATCTAGTGGCCATGTATTTGCTAACTTCTTTTTAAGATATATATTTTTTATCATTAATTTGCATAAAAAATTAACCATGAATTTTATATCAGAATGAAGCTTGTCGGGAGGAAATTTGCATACCTCACTTGCAATATCGTCGTGTCTGAAACTGGATGCTCCTCCTTCACCACTGCTTCCTTCGAAAGTATCTCCCACTTCATCAATGCTCATGTCAGAGGTTGTTTCGTCGTTCGATAGGTATTCGGCTATCAACGCTAGTCCAGTAGTTGCTTCGGTCTCAGACTCTTCTGAAGACAAAGCGATGTCCATTGAGGAGTCGGATTCTGCTTCCCTCGGTTATTCATGGAGCTCCAAAAGTTTGGTCTGAATGACTTTCGCTGATGTGTAAGGGTAGGTTCTTTTGAGTTCCTCAGCCGATAGTACGCTCAGAAGGTGGAACTCGACTTTACCATTTATCGTAAACTCGTCACGATGTTTCTTAGTCGAGCGGTGTTCTTCGAGTTCTTCTCCGTTCTCAATTTTAGGTGTTTCAAAATCTTATTTAATTGTTAGTAAAATATTGAAATCGATTTTGAAAAATACCTCAATGCACCATTTACAAAATGCAAATTCTACCTCAAACTTCGATGGGTTGATGTTCGAGCCGATCATCATCTTGTTACTTTATCTGGCAGTCAAACCTTCAAAAGCAAACATAGTCCTGATACCACTTGTTGGTCCCGTGTAGGGGTGAATAGCCTTGCCAAATTAAATTAGATCTTTTGTAAATTCTTCAACAAAGATGCAAATTAGTTATGAGCAATTAAAATAAACATCAACAACTTGACAAAAAACTAGTAATAGACACCATCTTAGCCAGATTTTGAACTCCCCCGACCTTACGTTGGAAACACGCACGTACTAACCATCAGTCCATCCCATATGGACTTTGAATCGATCAATTTTTTTTGAATTAACTTTAGAAAAAAATGATCAATGAGGTTGAGTAACGTCGAACCTTAGACAATCGGTTCAGCCCCATAGAAGTTTTCCACCGGCCGCTAGGGTAAATCGGGAAGTGCTCGTGGTGGGCAGTCATAAGCCCAGCTTTCCAGGGTTCGCGCCCGATTTAGAAGAAAAATTAATGTAAAATACGTCGTAACTGAGGATCAAATTGTAGATATCTGGAATGATAGCTAATCGTCTTTCCGCTGTATTATACCCCGGGGCTTTTGAATTTACGTTATAGTGCGCCAACCCATCCCACGGCCAACACAGAGGCTACTAGCCCGGATGCTGTAGCTAGTGCGTAGAGAGGGCGAGCACACTGACTTTATCAGATTTTGATCTCTAAATTTTATGATGATAATACTTATGTATTAATCGTCAATCTATCCCTCGTGCCTTGAGGACTTTTGAATTAACCTTATAGAAGTATTAACTGTTAGTGTTAATAATATTAATGTTAATATTAATGTCAATCATTTTCTTTCTCTAGCATTAAAGAATTGTTTTATTTGAATCTTACCCTTTTAGCATGTTAATTATTATTATATTAGAAAATTAATTAAATTTATTCTCTCCATTAATATATTTCCCTTCTCCGCTTCTCTTTCTCAATTATTAATTGATCCGGAACAAAAAACGGGGTCAAACTCCAAAATTAACCATCACCCGGCCTTTAAGTAGCCTCCATCTTTTCCCTACCTTCCTCACCGCATCCGACGTTTTATACCCTCCGGTGGTCAAGCAATAACTCCGGGGCAAACGTTAAGCCGACGACGATGGCTGCCTCCCTCAGAGCGGCTGTCGTCTTTGTGCTTCTCGTCTGCACGGTCTTCATCGAATTAAACATTGTTCCGGCCGCCGAGGCTCGTCCTCTCCCTGCCACTACACTAGTGACGGCGAGGACGGCCGTAGAAGCTGTGCCGGAGAACCGTCGGGTGGTGACAGAGTCTGTGTCCGAAGCCACCAGCCAAGAGGAAGATGATGAGGCCTTTGAACTCGACCAGGAACTAGTCGTGTTGGGTCATTGAACGTTCTCGTATTGATTCACTGTACCATGAGTTGAAAACATTTTGGTGATCAAATTTGTCTTCCTTTATTTTGAAGAACATATCGACAATAAAAATTTCTCTATAATATAATTCAATGAATGTACAAAATAAAACTGGGGCGTTGATCATGAGATCAACGGCCACGATCTGCTTAACCGTGGTTAACTAGCAAACGTCCGTTGTAGATAAAGTTCGCATTTTTCTGAGGTCGCCGCTGCCGCATGACTGTAATCCGATCCCTCTTACCGGCGGCTTCTTCCCCTCCACCTGTTCGACGAAATGCGCGACCGGAAGCCGGCGAACCCAGAGGCCGCTCTTCCCTCTCCTATCTCATCCTCGATAGAAGCAGGCGCGGCGAGCTCCCGCAGGCGCTCGAGCTCTTCCTCCAGCTCCAGCGCTCTGGCTGGTCGGCCGACGAGTTCGCCCTCGCTAGCCTCCTCAAGTCATGCTCCGCTCTCCCTGACGCGCGGAGACTCGGGGAGCAGCTCCATGCTAAGTCCGTCCGCGCCGGTCTCTCTTCCGAGCGCGGCGTCCGCACTTCCCTCGTCGCGATGTACTCCGCGGCCGGCCGGTTGGTCGACGCCCGCCAGGTGTTCGACGAAGTTCCCATGGTCGAGGAGAACGATGTGCCGACGTGGAACGCCGTCATCTCCGCCTACGCCTTCCATGGTTCGTTCCCAGATTGCTTCCTCTTGTTCCAAGCCATGCTCGAGCTGGCTCACTTGGCACCTACCGATGCGACCTTCGCGATCCTCATCAGCGCGTGCGTGGCGAGCCAACAGGTTGCGATCGGAAAGGCGATCCATGCGATGGCCCTCAAGAACCAGTCGATCGATGCGACCAAGACTCTCAATTCTCTCATCTCCATGTACGCAAAATTGGGCTTTTTGGGAGATGCCATGAAAGTTTTCGACGCAATGTGTCCCAAGGATGTTGTATCCTGGAACGCCATCATCTCAGGCCTTGAACAAAATGGTGAATTCGAGGCGGCAATCTCGATTTTCCGTAGAATGTCTGTGAATCCAAACAGGATTACCTGTCTCAGCTTGCTCAGCGCAATAGCTTCTGTCCTGTCCCTGAGGTTGGGGAAGGAGGTTCATGCTTGGTTAATCAGATCAGGCCTCGATTCGGAGACAGCTATAGGCAATTCACTGATCGCGATGTATGGGAAATGCAGCGACGTCGAGAAAGGAAGGATAGTTTTTGAGACGCTGCCTTGTCCTGATGTCATTAGCTGGAACTCCATGCTCTCTGGTTATGCTCAAAACAGTGAGTTCCTTAGCTTCTATCAAGTGTTTGAAGAAATGCAGAGCTCAGGATTGAGCCCTGACCTGCATACTCTGACCATTCTACTATGTGCATTGTCGCCCGATTCATCGGTGTCTTGTAAGCTGGGAAGAGAAATTCATGGGTATCTGCTGAGAAGAGACACGAAACTGCCGGTTTCATTGTCAGTGTACAATGCATTGCTAGCTATGTATTTGAATTTCAGTCGGATTTGTGATGCAGAGAAGGTCTTTAAGGGTTTGAATGAACTGGATTCCTTCACTTTCAATTCCATGATCGATGGGCTCTCTAACAATGACTTGTGTCATGATGCTATGGCAGTCTTTGTGGAGATGCACAGCCAAGGATTTCCATTAGAGTTCTCAACCTTATCGATCGTTCTTACAGTTTGCAGCAAAATGGTCTCCATCGAATTAGGAAAACAGCTGCATGTGTTTGCGGTAAAGCATTGTCTCCGTGCCTCAATTGTTTCGCAAAGTGGCTCCTTGTCCGTCGACAATGCACTCGTCTCCATGTATTCGAAGTGTGGTAGCTTGAGTGATGCAATTCGAGTGTTTCAAAGAATGGAGAAAAGGGATGTGTTCTCATGGACAGCCATGATCACAGGATGTGCGCATCATGGAGCGGCTAAGGGGTCGTTTGAATTCTTCGGTGAAATGAGAAACTGTGGCATTCAGCCCAATTCAGTCACTTATCTCGGTCTACTTGCCGCTTGTGCGCACGCTGGTCTAGTCGAAGAAGGCAAGCAATATTTTGGTTTGCTGATCAAAGACTGTAAAAGCGAACCGAGCATCGAACATTATGCTTGTATGGTGGATTTGTTTGGTCGATCCGGCCAATTCCAGCAAAGTGAAGCTACGGTTCAGTTGGCAACTTCTCGTATGAAGCAAAATAGCGAATCTTGTTTACGGCTATGGAAAGTGTTGCTTGGGGCTTGCCACTCGCATAGGCAAATCGATCTTGGCATTAGCATCGGATCAAGGATTTTGAATTCCAACCCGGACGATGAAACTACTCATGTTCTTCTATCCAATCTGTATGCCGCGTTTGGCTTGTGGGACGATGCAATATCGATACGGAGGCTGATGAAGGAAAAAGGGCTAAAGAAGGAGGCCGGATGTAGCTGGGTAGAGACCGGAAACCGGAAGCATGTTTTCGTAGCTGCTGATGATTTCCATGAGAACAAGAAGGAGATCTACGAGAAGCTTGACGAGTTGGACAATAAGTGTAGAGGAATCGGGTACATCCCCGCGACGAAATATGTTCTCCATGATGTCGACAAGCTTCAGAAAGAGGCAATCCTGAGAAACCATAGCGAGAGATTGGCTGTATCATTTGCATTGCTATCTTCAGCGAAGACGAAAGGAGTCGTTCGAGTGATTAAGAATCTCCGAGTGTGTGAGGATTGCCATAATTGGATGAAGTTTGCTTGCGAAGTCGAGGGCATAGAGATCGTCCTAAGAGATTCGAGAAGGTTTCATTCTTTCAGAGAAGGTAAATGTTCTTGTGGCGATTATTGGTGACTATGCGGAGCCTTTGTGGTTATACCAAAGAAAAAAAAGAGGGAAGGAGAAGGATTTAAATCAATTATTGATTTTCGAAATTATTTTATTTTATTTATTTATTTATTTATTATTTTGTTTTTGCATCAATGCAGATTGTATTGTACAATTATTAGGCCACCCGATAGTATCCAATCTACGGTGAGAACCGGTCCCAATATCGTATCGGTATGTCGGTAAGTGATTTAATTAATGTATCGACCGTCCCATCTCATTCTCTTCCCCTCATTTGATGGCAACTCCTCGAGGAAGCTCAGCCTTTCCCCCTTGTCTCTCTCCCTATACCTTTTAGATCATCTTCCGCAATGGAGATTACTCGTCAGATATTACAGAACTAGTTGCTAAATTAAAATAAATTTAAAATTCAACATTTTACCTATTGAGAAGATCTTAATTAATAATTTCATACTGTCAAAGTAGGAAAGGATAAATTATTTAAATTTTAGACTGTCAAATAGAAAAGGATAAACTATTCGGATGACTAGACTACCTAGAAGATTTCATCGAGATCCGAGCCGGAGATGTCTGTCGAGATGATAGCCGTCAAGACACGACGCTGAGATGTCCGCCAAGACATGAGGTAGAAATGTCCGTCGACACACAAGATCGAGATGCCCGCCGAGACACGAGGCCGGGGTGAGGTCGGGATGTCTACCGAGACACGAGGTCGGGGTGTCCGTCAAGATGAATGTTGAGACATGAGGTCGAGATGTTTGTCGAGGCCTGCATTTGACATAGTTTTCTTAAAACAGATTCGTCCCCATTCGACAATGCTTGAAGGTTACAATGGACGTCTGTTTTCCAAGATACAATAGGAAAAACATATTGACAATTAAGCACTGGTTGTTCGTGGCGAATTGAGAGAATACCCGAATGTTATCACTGATAGATCTACCGAGTGAGTACACTGTTGGAACCCGGATGGCTAGAGAGGGGGGGGTGAATATAGTCACTCACTTTGACCTTTGACACTTATCAAATTTCTGCACTCAACCTTATCAGTAGCACAGCGGAAGAAACAAAGGAAACAAAGCAGTGCAGAAAACAGAAAACGAAGGCAACAAACACAACTAGCAAGATCGCTAACAAGGAGGGTTTACAAGGTTCGGGGATAACTTGCCCCTACTCCTTGGCGTGCCCTTAAGGTGGGCGATCCCTTGATCGTCGGCAGATTAAGCCCCAGTTATCACCGGATAGAAAACAACCTCCTTCTCGGTGGAGAAACCTCTCCACAGTGTTTCAATCACAGATTTAAGTTTAAGCACAAAGAAACAACAAGAAGGATCTTACTCAAGCACATAGTAAAGACAAGAACACAGCAAGCTTTCCTGAGCTCCACCCAGCGGCGATCTCACGCAAGAAACCCTTCCTCGTGTCTTCCCGCTGTCGGACTCCAAGCCTCTTGTTCTCTCCTTCAAGCGCTCAAGTAATGGATGATTGCTTCTCGATTGCAGTAGCTTGCTCAAGGTGATGAAAACTTCAGAGCGCACAAGCTAGATGTGGAGAACACAAAGGCGCAGCCAGAAACTTCGTTCGCAAACTCTAGAACACTTGAACTCTTCTTCCACGAAGTCTTCTTCCGCCCTTTTGTTTCTCCACTCAGCATCAGGTGACAGCATCTCCTGCAGCCTCCAGCTGCTTCCCCGCCAACGCCAGCTACCACTGAGCCCTCCCTGGACTTCCTGAGCTCCCCTCAGCCAAGCTCCAGTCAGCAGCTCCAGTCTGCAGCTCCGGCCGTTGCAACCTGAGATGGAAAACGGACAAACCTGCTCCAAGGAAAGCCTCCATTGACTTCTCCTTGATTGTTTGAATCGTCCCCTGTCACCTGCAGCTTAATCAGTGTGTTAGAGCAGCATATCAAACAGCATATCATATATCAGATGTTAAGCGCAGAGAATCGTATACGTTCAGACGCGATCAGAGCGTCTGACAGTGCATTTTGAATTAAAGTGATCGGTCACCGGACCGATCAGAGAGCCTCCTGATCGGTCACCAGACCGATCAGGCTGGGTCCAGATCGATCAGGCTCCGTCCTGATCGGTCCCCAACGCTTGATTAGAAATCGTGATTTCTTTGGGACTCTCCTGGATCGATCACCAGACCGATCCTAGGTTGTGGATCGATCACCCGACCGATCCACCCCTTTATCGGGTGATTTCTGAGCTTCGCAGTCCAGACCTCCTGATCGATCACCGGACCGATCAGGAAACCTCCTGATCGGTCACCAGACCGATCAGGCTGGGTCCAGACCGATCAGGTTCCGTCCTGATCGATCATAGAGAGGAACCTGCAATGCTGGATCGTTCTCCAGAACGATCTGCACAGTGATCCTGATCGGTCACTAGACCGATCAGGAGCAATTTAGCAAGGGAACTCAACCTCACTGTTTGCTCCCTGATCGGTCACCAGACCGATCAGGAGCAAAGCAGTGGGTGAAACGCATGCTCCCTGATCGGTCACCAGACCGATCAGTCATCGCTGGATCGGTCACCAGACCGATCCACGAAGGAGCACCGTGCCAACTCCCTGATCAGTCACCAGACCGATCCAGGGGCTCCAACCTAGCCCTCCAAGCTAGGGTTTCATCCACCTTAGCCCTCCAAGCTAAGGATTTTTCACCTAACCCTCCAAGTTGGGAATTTGCACCTAACCTTCCAAGTTAGGACTTTTCACCTAGCCTTCCAAGCTAGGACTTTTCACCTAGCCCTCCAAGCTAGGACTTTTCACCCAACTCTTCCAGATTAGGACTTTCCAAACCTAGCCCTCCAAGCTAGGACATGACCCTCCAAGCCAAGACTTTTTCACCTAATTCTCCAAGATGAGAATTTGCACCTAACCCTCCAAGTTAGGAATTTTTACCTAGCCCTCCAAGCTAGGACTTTTCACCCACCTCTCCCCGAATTAGGACTTTTCACACACCTAGCCCTCCAAGCTAGGATTTTCAACACCTAACCCTCCAGGTTAGGATTTTCCAACACCTAGCCCTCCATGCTAGGATTTTCCATACCATGCCTGATCCCCGATCGATCAGGACATAATCATAATCAATAATTATCCACCTAAACTAAAATCGGTGTCAACACCAAAATAATAATCAGGGCCAGACTGCATCAACATACACGACAAAGAAGAAAGACGGGGACGAAGGTGGATGATTCTCTTTTTCCTATTGCATCTCTCTTGTTGCTCTCAAGGTTATGACATCCTCTCATTTTGTAACCATGAGATGCTGGGCTTCTAGACCGCCTGCTGTGAGCGCTTCCTGATTTACCCTAACGGTCGTTGGGAAACTTTTGTGAGGCTAGGTCGGTCGGCCCAAGTTCGACTATTACTTAATATATCATTTTTTTCATGCTTTCACTGCATTGAATGGTCATGTAATGGTCATTTATTGTCTCTAACCGCTTGGTGATCAACAGTGACTATTTCAAATAGGCGGTTATAAATTCTCCATTAATCATCGATTAATATATCTGCTATATTTCAGCAGCAAATCAAAAGATCCAAGTAGTGAAATGTAGGTTTATTTGCCTGGGCACATTTTACCCTGATCGGTTCGGATTTGACCTGGACAGGTCGTGTTCGCACATGAGTCAACTTAATTTAATACAAATTCAGGCCTTAGATTTGTATACTCCCTGCGCATCCATGCATGAGAGAGAGTCTCTCCCTATGCATTTGCTCACACGTACAATGCTTGTGAAACAATATAAACCAACCAATATGCCTTAAAACTTCCAATGCGAGACTAAAGTCTCATTCACAATGAAATTTCATTCCTCTTCACCTCTGTTTTATTCACATATATCCAACAATCTTCCACATGAATGGAAATAGGATATGTGATAACATTCAGCAATTGAGTCCAGTATATGATAAGTAGGTTTTACCCTTTAAACATTCACTTGTGAAGACTTGTTTGCTTATTGGCTTCTTAAACTATTCTGTCGTTTGTGTAAACATTAACATATCTCACCACAGACTCTCCATGATAAAACTTAGTTCTTATGAGTATGATCATTCTTGGCCATGAACACGCATGGTTCTGTGAGAAATTCTAAGAATTGTGTCTCTAATTCTCTTCGAAGTGGTCTCACTTCTTTGTCACATAAGTGATCTGTTAGGAGTATGTTATATTACTCCACTAGATCATTCAGTCGTATGCTTAACCTTCATCCTTTCATTGGGTAGTTCCCCACTTAGTCGGTACATTTAGGTTGCCCCATTGAGCCTAATTCTTGGGATCTAAAGTCTACATAGATTGGGTTTTTCTTTGCACCAATATTTTCTATCAACATCAAACTCATCCCTTACGATGAGCTTGCACTAACTCTCGTTGGTTAGTGGATCCATGATGTTATCCTTTGACTTCGCATAGTAAATAGTGATAACTCCCGTTGAGAGTAATTGTCTAATAATATTGTGTCAGCGACGTATATGTTTAGACTTACCATTATACAGTTAGCTTTATGCTAAACCAATTATCGATTGACTACCAAAATGTATGCAAATTGGCAACACAAGTTTCAACCATCTAGGAATATCTTCTAAGAATTATCGTAGCTGTTCAACCTCTTCACCATATTTGTCATGAGCTATAAACTCGGATTCCATCATGGATCTGGTCATTACGATTTTCTTAGAAGGAAGATTTCGACGAAATACTTGCACCTTCCGAGTGAATACATATCCACTCGTACACTTCGAGTCTTTCATGTCAAATATTCAATTCACATAGCTGTATACTTTGATCAGAATAGGATATCTCATATAGTGCAGTATATATTCATGAGTATATCTCAAGTATCTTAGTACTCTTATTATCCCTTTCTAGTACTCAACTCTAGGATTACTCGTGTATTTGCTTAGTTTACTTACTGCGTAGGCTAAGTCTGGTCGTGTATAACTCATTTGGTATATCAGACTTCCAATTACTCGAGTGTACTCTATCTGAGAAATATTTCTCCTTGATTCTTAATAAAAATTGACTCATATCTATCGACGTTCGTGCTAATGTAGTATCACCCTTGGTGAATTTCTCAAGAATCTTATCCACGTAATGAGACTGACTAAGAATAAGTCCTTATGTTATCCTAAGAATTTTAATTTCAAGAATTACATCAGTTAGACTCATGTCTTTCATGTCAAATCTTGAGTTCAACATATCTTTAGTGGATTTGATTATCTTATCATTACTCCTAATGATAAATATGTCTTCTACATATAGGCACGAGATGATATAGTTATTCTCTGTGATTTTCATGTATACACATTTATTGACGGTGATCATTGGTCGGCAAGAGGGGGGAGAATTGCTCCTGAAAATAAATATTCTATCTTTTGTTTTCTTAAACAAGGTTGTTAGTTAGTTCAAAAATAAACAAAGCATAACATATAAAAACTATAACAAAAATGAAGCAATACTGAAAAGAAAGAGGCAATCAAAATTTTACTTAGTTTGCAGCCGAGGAGATTGCTAATCCAAGGTAGAATGTAGCTCGATTCTCCTGAATAATCTCTTTTGGATGGAGAAGCCTCTTACACAATAAAAGCTCAGAAAAAAAAAAGAAAACTAGAACGACTTTGTTTGCTGTGAATGAATTTGAATGAGTGATTTGGAATTGAGCTTTAGGGGTCTATTTATAGCCCCTGTCAATTTTATTCGAATACTAACGTGGCACTATAGGGGCGCTGGAGTGGTTGATGGCTGACACGTGGCATGTGTTATCTGATGTGCAACGTTCGCAAACAACTAAGTTTGGATAAATTTTGAATCTCAGGCGCCTGTATGCATAGGAGCACCAGAGTGCTTTTTAGTCGACACCTTGCTGACCAATTTTACAACGGGTCTTCTTGGGTGATTTTCGGGCCTTCCAGAGTTTGTCTCACCCGATCCCTCCTCCATACTTCTCCTCGAGCGAGCTTCCTCCTGGATTCTCGTCCCTTGGATGTCACGCACGTCCTTCTCGCTCTACTGGCATGCTCTTCCGCAGATCTCCGCGTCTCTCGGATGCACCGAGCCCGTCGGCTCTCTTCCCATGTCATCCTTCTCGACCGCTGTATTTTTCACTCGACTTCCTGCGCTCTTAAGCTCCTGCACACTTAAATATAGGGATTAAAAACCAATAGGACCTAACTTGACTCGGTTAACCACATTAAAACCAACCTGGGGTACTTACATTTATTACATTAATTAATTTTAAATCCACGTTTCTTCACGATATTATCAAATTTTTCATATCACTGCTTTGGTGCTTGTTTCAAGCTGGATAACGACTTCACCAAACTACAAACCTTATCTTCTACCCTGGCACAAAAAGTACAGGTTCTTCTTCTAAATCTATATTTAGAAAGACTATCTTTACATTCATCCAATGACGTAGCCACATTGGGGCGGGGGGGGGGGGGGGGGGGGTGCAACCGCCCCCCTGGATTTTAGGGAAAAAAATAATATTATGAAAATAAATTAAAAAACACTTAGTTAGAAATTTAAAAATTTCTGGACTTTTTTTTGGAAAACCCCAATGAAAACATTGGAAAAAGTCCATCGACGAACCAATGAAAACATTGGAAAAGGGAAAATTAAAAAAATGATAGGGAGAGTGAAAATGGGAGAGTGAAAAGCATAGTGAATGACGTGACACCTTGCATGCAGCGATCTCCGACGGGTTCACCGTGTCCAAGTGATAATCGAACGTGTGCATGTAAAGGGTCATATCATGTCATGTCATGCCACATCATTCACTATGCTTTTCACTCTCCCTATCATTGCTCAATTAAAAACCCCTTATTCCTTCTTATTCCTTCTGTTCGTGTTTTCTCACGCCGTCCACTCTCACACTTTTTTATTTTTTTGTGTTCTCTCACGTCGTCCACGGTCCATCGACGATTTTTTCCCCCTGAAATTTTTTCTCCCCTTCCCCATCTAACCTTGTTTTTCCCTCTCCCTTTTTCTTTTCCCTCCTCCAATTCCCTTTCTTTTTTTCTTTATCACGGATTTATCTTCCTCCCCTAATTTCTATTTTATTTTTTTTAATCCTAATTTTACCCTCAAAATCTTCCATCGCACATTATTTTTGTTGTCATCCATGTTGTTGTCATGGCACGCCGCACGTCGTTGCTAGCGCCGTTGTCGTTTGCTACTAACGCTATTGTCATCACTTCGTCGGCGCTCCACAACACGTTTTTTATTGAGGTAAAATTTTCTTGCTTGATTTCTTTCCATTACTAATTTAAGTATTTAAAAAATTTATAGTGTTAATTTTACATATATTTATGATTTTGTTTGCTAGTCAAGTATGTCAAATGTTTACAGATATATTAAAACCTTCCGTTCATTTGATGTGTGATTTGTTATATTAATGTGATTAATTTTATTGATGATCAAATTTGATATTTGATTTGATTTAATATCTCTATCAATATATGTGAAAAATAAAAGATTATTCACTCTCAAGTTAGTTTTATCAATTTTGTTTGTTATTTGTTTTTAATATGAATTGTTAGAAAATGGTAATCATTAAATTAGGTGATTATGTTTCTAAACTATTATGTTGATGATCAATTAGGTGAAATTGCAATGTTGAGGTATTTTAAGAAAATACGTGATGAACCTACTTCAAACAAATCATCTCCTCCTCCACCACCTCCTCCTCCGCCTCTTCCACCACCTCCTCCTAGTGTGGACTCAAATGAGTATCCTAGTGATCCTGGTCTAAGAAAACATATCCTTGAGTATAATGTTAATGAAAGGGAGATTGTTCAACGTTACTATTTGCAAAACGGTTCGTTTCAGCCTAAGAATTATGAATTTCCTTGGCGTTCTTGTTCAAAGGAGAAACGAAGATTTAGAGCTATATGGTTTAGTCTTCATTCTAATTAGCTAGAATATAGCATCGCAAAAGTCGCGCCCTTTTGTCTTTACTGTTATTTATTTAAAGTGGATCATGGTGGTCAAAGTGGTGGAGATTCTTTTGTTACTGAGGGATTTAAAAATTGGAGAAAGAAAGAAAATTTTCATGAACATATTGGAAATCATAGTATTATTCACAATAAGTGTATGATGACAGCTTATGACTTGATGAATCAAAAACAACATATTGAAACTTGTTTGGTCAATCAATCTAGTCAAGTAGCTACCGATTATCGTGTTCGTTTGGTAGCATCAATTGATTGCATAAGATTCCTTGTGCGTCAAGGATTAGCATTTCGTGGTCATGATGAATCAACAAACTCACTCAATCAGAGTAATTTTCTTGAACTGTTAAGATTTCTTGCTGACCATAATGAGGATATCAATAGAGTTACACTGGACAATGCTCCCTCAAACCTCAAATTGACATCGCCTGATATTCAACAAAATATTATCAAATCTATTGCCTATTTAACTACTAATTCTATTCTTGGAGATCTTGGTGATGAATTATTTACTATATTGGTTGATGAAGCTCGTGATATATCTGTTAAAGAACAAATGGCAGTTGCTTTACGGTTTGTAGATGAAAGGGGAAATATTGTTGAACGCTTTCTATGCATTGTACATGTAAGCGACACTACTGCCTTATCACTTAAGACCGCTATTGATTCTTTGTTGTGCTGACATGGATTATCTATATCTAATTTGCGAGGGCAAGGATATAATGGAGCTAGTAATATGAGAGGAGAATTCAATGGCTTAAAAGCTTAATTATGATGGAGAATAAGTTTGCTTATTATGTTCATTGTTTTGCTCATCAACTGCAACTTACACTTGTAGCTATTGCTGAAAATCACATGAAAATTTCTACTTTTTTTGACATGATTGCACAATTAAACAATATTATTGGAGCGTCATGCAAGCGAAGAGACATACTTCGTGAGAAACAATTTGAAAAAGTTATTAAAGGAATTGATAATGGTGATATCTTCACTGGACAAGGTATAAATCAAGAGAAGACATTAAAAAGAGCTGGGAGTACACATTGGGGTTCACATTATAATACATTGTTGAGTTTGATATGCTTGTATCCTTCAATGATTGATGTCCTTTTATTTGTTGAAGAGGAGGGAAAAGATCACAAGCAAAGGGCACAAGCAAATAATCTATTGGAATTGATTGGAAAATATGAGTTTATATTTCAGATGCACTTAATGAAGAATATCTTGGGAATCACAAATAATTTATCACAAGCTTTACAAAGGAAAGATCAAGACATTGTAAATGTCATGATTCTTGTAAGATCAAGCAAACATCAACTGCAAACCATGAGAGATGATGGTTGGGATTTGTTACTGAATGAAGTTTCTTTATTTTGTGTTAAATATGAGATAGTCACCCCGCATATGGAAGACTTATTCGTTTCCCATAGGAGATCACGATGAAATATTGAAGGAAAGACAAATCTTCACTAGTACCCCGTTGAAACATTTTATGAAGTGATAGATTTGCAACTTCAAGAGTTGAACAATCGGTTTAACGAGGTGAACATAGAATTGTTGTTATGTATGACTTATCTTGATCCATCAAATTCATTCTCTACTTATGATAAAAGAAAATTATTTCAGTTTACTGAGTATTATCCATCAGATTTTTCCCCGATAGAGTTAATGCATCTTGAGTATCAACTTGATAACTTTATTTTTGATATGCGGAGTAACAATCAATTTTCTTAGATTGTGGGGATTAGCCAGCTTGCTAAAATGATGGTTCAATTGAAGAAACATCGTCTGTATCCTTTGGTATATTTACTTTTGAAATTAGCATTGTTATTACCTGTTGCAACTGCAACTGTGGAAAGAGTATTTTCAGCAATGAAAATAATCAAAACATCACTTCGAAATCGGTTATGAGATGATATGGTAAATGATTGTTTGATACCATATATTGAGCGAGATATGCTTGATACCATTGATAATGAAGCTATTATTCAGCATTTTCAAAGTATGAAAACTCGAAGAGTGATATTGTAAAAATATATGAAGCTAATATATGACTTTTATTATATATTTTTTGTGTTGTATTATTTTTGTTAATTTATTGATTTACGCCACTGCATCCATCTGATATATTTCTAGATTTCATAGAGCGGCATTAGCAGCTAATAATACTCTAATGGAAGTTATTTTCGACACTACCGAACAGTACGTATCAAAGTAATCAAGACTTTTTCGTTATTGGTAACTTTTAATTACCAATCTAGCATTGTATTTGTCAATTGTGTCATCTAATTTCATTTTCTTCTTGAGTATCCACTTACAACCTAATGGTTTACATCGTGGAGGAAGATCCATAAGTTCATAAGTGTGAGTCTATCTTATATGTAATTATCTTTTTTAGTGAGATCCATCAAAAGAACTTATTACTTTGAGTAACTTTGGGACATACTTTCCAACATGAAAGTGATAAAATCTGTTTCGTATGATTTTCCACTTGAGCTCTTTTACTTCGTCTAATCCCAACCTCAACTGGTTCATCTCTTCTTCTTCCCCTTGTGTTTCATATGTTCATTTTAAGGAACTTGCTTCATCTAGGCCTTATATGAAACACATGCTCGAAGGACGAGATATTTCTCGATTCTATTATCAAATTTTTATATATATCCGGTATTTGTGACTCATACACAAAAATTGATATGTTCTACTGTTATGTATGTGCATATCCAATAAATATGCAATCAATAATTTTTAGTCCTATCATAATTCTATTCAGATTAGACACCAACACTTTGACAAGACACTTGTACATTCGTAAATATTTGTAGGATTGTTGTCGTCCATTCCACGACTCATAAGAGTTCTTATCTATTTTCTTTTGAGACACCTTATTTAAAAGGTAATTAGTTGTTAACACAACTCTCCCCCCCCCCCAACCCCCACCAATATGAACTCTGGTAGTCCAGAGCTCAATAGAAGAGCATTCATCATCTCCATTTTACTCAGCAAATCCATTTTATTGAGAAGTATAAGGAGTTATTGTTTCATGTCTGATCTCATGTTCAGCACACAACTCAGAGAATGGCGATACATATTCACCGTCTCGGTCACTTCGAACCACCTTAATATTTTTGTTATGTTGGTTTAAACCTCATTCTTATAGAGAATAAATTTCTCTATGACTTCATTCTTACATTAAGAAGATACACATAATAATATTTTATGTTATCATATACAAAGTGATAAAGTACTTATTCTCACTATGTGTATATGCCTTTTAGATCGCACACGTCAGTGTGAATTAGGCCGAGTAGTTCGTTGCTTCTTTCATCATATTGAAAGGATGACCTTATCATTTTCGGTTCAAAACAATCACAGTACTTGTGTTTCGAATCAAGGTGGAATATAGGCATATGCTTTGCACGTTAATTAATCTACACAACACATAGTAGTTAGTATGTCCTACTCTACAATCCCATAAATATGAAAACTTAAGTATATAAATGAAAGAGTTTTCGATTTTATTAATCTTAGGCCTAATAGTCATTATGCTGAACTTGAATAGCTCATCAGTTACATAACTCTTTCCTAAAACACTCTATTTTTAGATAGAACAACTCTGTCCAACTCAAAAATAATGTAGAAGTCATACTTGGTTAATTAAGAGTGATCCAGATACTAGATTCTTTCAAACCTTTGAAGATACAATAGATTGTTGAGAGTCAATTCCTTATCCAAGGTCATCTTCAACACTACTTTTCATTGGCCCATAATGAGGTTGTTGAGTTCCCTATTCATAGTTTGTCTCCATCTTTGATTTCTTCAAAGTTGTGGAGTAGCTCCTTATTGCAGCATATATGTATGATGGCACCGGTATTGATCCACCATTGTTGCGGGCTTAAACCCATTAAGTTCAACTCAGATGCCATAGTGCAGAGGTTATCCATTTTTGGTCCCTCGATCATGTTAGTCTCCTGTTTCTTCTTTGACTTTCTGTACTTCAAAGATTTGTGACCAACTCTATCACAATTGAAGCACTTATTAAAGAACTTCTTTTTGCTTACTCCTCCTCTAGGCCCCAATTTGGAAGACTTGGGATTCTTTCATTTCGAGTTTTGACCATGCTCGGCCACGTTGGCTTTTACAAAATCCTGAGAGAATAGTTTTCTCTTTAAATTCTTGTTGTCTTCCTCAATGCGAATTCTAACAACTACTTTTTCTACGTTCATCTCCTTACATTTGTGCTTCAAGTAGTTTTTGAAGTCCTTCCAGGCGGAAGACAGCTTCTCAATGATTGATGCCACCTGGAAGGTTTCACTCAACACCATGCCTTCTGAGTGAATCTCGTGCAAAATCGCCTGAAACTCCCGGACTTGATTGATCACCAACTTGAAGTCAACCGCCTTGTAATTTAGGAATCGACCCATGATGAATTTCTTAGCTCTCGCATCCTCCGTCTTGTACTTCTTATCCAAGAACTCTGACAGTTCCTTAGTCGCTCTCTTCATGTTGTACACAAGATACAACAAGTTAGCAAGGCAGTTGAGGATGTAATTTTGGCATATAAACTCAGAATGAATTCATGTCTCTACTACACTGATGTTTTGGACATCAATACCATCCTTGGGATACTTGGGAGGGTCCTTAGTCAAGAACTGAGCCAGGTTTAGCTTGATTAGGTAGAAGAGTTTCTTTTGCTGCCACCGCTTGAAATTTAACCCAATGAACTTCTCTGATTTTTCCCATGATTGATTGAAATATTTTTCAATCGGAGCGGAGGGGGGCCTTCATGTGATGAGTCAGTTGCACTTCAACACTTTCCGTGGTCATCTCAACAAAACAAAGTTTGTTTTAAGATTGTTAGACAATCTTCCACAATGAAGATTGCTACTTGGAGATTACAGTAATAGTTACTGAATTAAAGTAAACTCAAATTAAACTTTTGACCTTTTAAGATGACCTAGGTTGATAATCTCAGGTTGCCAAGCAGGGATGGATGATCTACTTGGATGATTGGGCTACCTGTAGAGCTGTCAGATGGGCCAACCCGTGGCAGGGCGGATCGACCCGTAGCGGGCCAGCTATTTAGCGGGGCGAGGAGGGTCGACTCGTCATCTTGGCAGGTTGGGAAATCTTCAACCCAACTCAACCTAATCCAAAGCGAGTTGCGAGTTAAGCGGGCCAACATGTGCGTCCATCAAAAATTAAAAAAATTCATATATTCAACATTTAATTCAGAAAGGTTTCATCAATCTAATGTATCAAGAAATATGTATTTTAAATGTAAATGGATACAAATGAGTATTCATGTTTGATGAAAAGTATTATTTTTTATTTCAAAATTATAATAAAGAAAGATAATAAATTGACATAAAATTTGACTAACATGTGATTCTCAACCCGCGGGCCAATCCAAGCCCGTCGTGGGTCAACCCGTGCGGGTAGCCGACCTAGGTGGGTTGTGTTGAGGCAATCTGTGGTCCGGAATGACCATGTGTTTTGATATTTGGGCAAAGAGTTTAAGTTAAGGTTTGTTATTGGGCTAACATGTGTATGTGAGTGTGCAGGTTTGCAGGTACACATGGACTTGGTTGATGTCTTCAGGTGAAGGATGGCATGGAGGCAAGCTGGAGGCTTGTGTGCGCATCCGAGGGACCGTGGATAGCAGGGACGATGAGCCGAGGAACGCAGACTTCGAGGCATACATGAAGGATGGTATGGAGGCAAACTGGAGGTTTGCGTGCGCATCCGAAGGACGAGGGCCGAAGATGAAGAGGGCGTGAAGGCAACAGTCGAGGCTACAGGTGAAGAGTCGACCAGGTTGTGAGGGTCCTAGTGTGAGTCATTGTACTCGGGAACTAAGCTGGGAGGGTTGGAGTGCGGAGTGAAATGTACTCAGGGAGTGTAACCCTAGGCTTAGGTTCGGACCAGTCGACTGTGGTGTCGACTGCTCTGGGAGCAGTCGACTGGTGTCGACTGGAACAGCTGCTGGATTCGAATGTTGTGCTGTAATGATCGAATCTGAGTGGGACCAGTCGACTGCCCCAAGGGCAGTCGACTGGTAGCGGCTGTTTCAAATTCGAGCCCTATTTAAAGGAGCTCGTTTCATGCTTTCGTTTCTTGGCGAAATTTGCTTGGGTAAAGTGAGTTAGTAGCCTTTGTTGTTCGGGTAGTGTCCAGATTTTGTGGAGAGGTTTCTCCACCCATAAGGAGCTACGCGATCTAGCCGGAGGTGCTCCGGGAAATCATCCACCGACAGATTAGGGATCGCCCACCTTACGGGCAGCCATGGAGTAGGAGTTTATTCCGAACCACGTAAATCGTGAGTTTCTTCTTTGTTTTAGTTTAGTTTAGTTTTATTGTAGTATACTCCGCTTGCGCAACTAACCGTGTAGGAAGAAAGAGTTCGAAAATCGATATTCACCCCCCCCTCTAGCAACGCATTCAATCTAACAAGTGGTATCAGAGCGAAGGACCGCTCTCATTGGACTAATCACTGAGGGAGCACAAGCTAGAGGAAAAAATAATGGAAGACAAATTTGGGGATGACATCTACACTCCACCGCCCTACGACTATGAAGATTTCGCATATTGGAAAGCAAGAATAGAGACATGGTTCGGAATGGAGTGGGATCTTAGGATTGCGCTTATAGAGCCCTTCGAGATTCCAAAGGATAAGCATGGGAAGAAGCTTAGGCCTAGATATTGGAATCAAGAACAACAAGCACAATCAAAAGCAAATGAAAAGGTAATTAGTATTTTAGTAAACATTTTGCCTACTAATGTGTTGAGTGGTGTAGGTGAGTACAAAGATGCATGTGAGTTGTGGAAAAAGATAGAAGAATATCATGAGAAACCTACACAAGCCAAAATAGTGGAAGAGTCAAAAGAAATGGATTCAATGGTCCAAGAAAAGGAAAAGGAAACGGAATTGTCAACATCCGAAGAGGAAGAAGTGTCTACATCTTCAAGTAAGGAAGAGATAGAAGAGGTCACCACCTCATCAAGAAAAGAAGAGGAGGTGTCAAATTCAAGGAGTGAGGGGGAGGAGAGACCCTCATTCATACATGAACAAGAAGAAGCTTCAACATCCACCAAAGCAAAGAAAAAGAACCATATCACATGCTTTGGATGTAATGAAAAGGGGCACTACAAGGACAAGTGCCCACTAGGTAAAAAGGAGGTAAAATCTAAACTCATTTCAAATTCTCTTAAATCTAATGTGGGTTGTAGGATTGGAGAAGCCCAAGAGAAAAGAAGAAAAATTAGATGTTTCACATGTGGAGAGCTAGGGCACTACCACACCAAGTGTCCAAGAAAAGGAGAGTTAGAGAAATTGGGACACTTGAGAATATGGGAGAAGGAGGAAAGGAAGAAAAGAATCCCACGTCAAGGAGGAACTACAAGGGTAAGGGAGGTAATGTCTAACCCTAAGTTAAAATGTAATTCAAATTCAAGTTCCTCTATGCATGATAAAAATAGAGTTAATTATTCATCCATGTATGCTAGAATTAATGAAAATTGTTTGCTTGTGCATAACCATGTTTTTGAATATCATGATAAGAATAGAGTTAACAAGGTAAATCAAAACCCTAAGAAAAGCATGTATCATGATCAATCCAAGACCTTAGGACCTAAGGATCAAGGCATTAACCCCAAGGAGGGGAGACACATGCCTAGAAAAATGGGTAGGTCTAGGAATGTCTAAAGTGGACATATGGACACTAAGGTTAGAAACTTGGAAAGGAAAAATCAAGCCTTGAGGGCAAGGCTTGATACATTAGAAAAGACCCTAGAAAGATTCAAGGTTGGATCTAAGGGTTTAGACATGGTGTTGGGCAGTTTAAAACCCAACTATGATAGATTGAGATTGGGATACCGGTCTAAGACCTCCAAGACCAATGAGAAAAAAATGCTAAGGTAGCATATGGTTATGGCAAGGAGGGAAAGCCCAAGAATGGCAAGGGGGTGTCATTCAAAGGAAAAGAAAATGACTTAACCAAAAACAAGGTGTCTAAGGTTAAGAGGGTTCATTTTGTAGGCCAAGAATTACCGGGGGCACACCGGTGTGGCCTAGTATGGATCGAGTCACCTAGGGAGGTGGCTAAGGCTAAGAGCTCAAGGGGGAGCTCTAGGAATCTTTGGGATCCATGGTAAATGGATCTCAAGAGGTTTTCTCCTAGGAAATTAGATGAAATGTGCCAAAAGGGTTAGAAGACTAGGGTAAGTCTTAATCCTAGAGAATTGGCACATTAAAAGGAGTTTTTGTTCAGGCAATCTGTGATCCGGAGAGATCTTGAGTTTTGATGTTTGGGCAAAGGGTTTAAGTTAGGTTTACCCTTGTGTATTTGATGTGTGTATGTGAGTGTGCAGGTTGTACAGGTTACACATATTGGCTTGACTGGACGGCCTCGGTACGGTGAAGGGTGGCATGGAGACAAGCTGGAGGCTTGGTGCACCCGAGGGACCTTGGTAGAGCATGAACGATGAGCTGATGGGCGCGGACTTCGAGGTAAATATTGAAGAAGACATTGAAGAAGAGGAAGTGAATGTTATCTTAACAGAAGGCAGAGAAAAAATATTCTCAGCAGAAGAAGCAGTACAACCTAAGAAGAAAACAAATGGTTTATTTAACCTGAATGTTGAGCTCTATATTCCAGGAGTAAAAGGATTTAAGGTCAATGCTATCCTGGATACCGGTGCAACCACATGCTGCATAGATCAGCAATCTATACCACCAGAGGCTGTTGAAGACAACACTTTTGCCGTTAACTTCAGCGGTATTAATTCCAAAACTACAGCCAACAAGAAGCTCAAATATGGCAACATGAAGATAGGGGAACACTCCTTTCGTATTCCCTATACATATGCTTTTCCTCTTACACTTGGAGGAAATATTAATATGATAATCGGCTGCAACTTCATCAGATCTTTATATGGAGGCATTAGAATTGAAGGTGACGAGGTAACCTTTTACAAGAATATTACAACTATTAAAACTTGCCAAACTGTGGATGCAGCCCCTGCTATTGAAGAACTAGAATTGGAAGAAGAGGAGTACTATCAAATAAAAGAGCAAATTTGCACCTGGCAGACTACAACAAAAATAGAAGGTATTCTTCATAAGTTAACAGATACTGGCTATATTGGCAATGACCCTATGAAGTATTGGAGTCAAAATTTGATCAAGTGCAAGCTTGATATTAAAAATCTGGACTTAACCATTGAGGACAAGCCCCTAAAGCATGTCACTCCCCAGATGCAAGATTCTTTCAAAAAGCATATCCAAGCTCTTCTTGAGTTGAAGGTTATTCGCCCCTCCAAAAGCAGACACAGAACAACAGCCATTATTGTTCATTCCGGCACCACTATAGATCCAAAGACTCAACTAGAAGTCAAGGGAAAAGAACGCATGGTTTTCAACTACAAGCGACTGAATGACAATACATACAAAGATCAATACAGTCTTCCTGGTATAAATACGATCATCAAAAGAATTGGAGGAAGCAGTATTTACTCGAAGTTTGATCTTAAATCTGGATTTCATCAAGTCGCAATGGACTCAGAATCTATAGAGTGGACTGCCTTCTGGGTACCTGATGGCCTATATGAATGGCTGGTAATGCCATTTGGGCTCAAGAATGCTCCAGCGATCTTCCAAAAAAAATGGATGAATGTTTTAAAGGTACTGAGAAATTCATTGCAGTTTACATTGACGATATTTTGGTATTTTCTAAAACAGAACAGGAGCATCGAGAGCATTTGGAAGCTATGTTGCAAATCTGTCAGAAGAATGGACTTATATTAAGTCCTACAAAAATGAAACTTGGCACTCCTGAAGTTGAATTCCTTGGAGCAACAATTGGACCATCTACAATAAAGCTCCAGACTCATATTATATCCAAAATAGCGGATTTCAAAGATTCAGAATTGGAAACAATAAAAGGGTTAAGGTCCTGGTTAGGGCTTCTCAACTATGCCCGCAGCTACATTCCTAACCTAGGAAGGTTATTAGGACCCTTATATTCAAAGACGTCTCCCACTGGCGAAAGGAAAATGAACGCACAAGATTGGCTTCTAATAAGAAAGATTAAGGAAACAATCTCAAGACTTCCTGACTTAGCAATTCCCCCAGAAGATTGCTTTATTATTCTTGAAACAGATGGATGTATGGAAGGATGGGGTGGAATTTGTAAGTGGAAAAAGAAAAAGGATGATCCTCGAATGGAAGAAAAAATCTGTGCTTATGCAAGCGGGAAATATTCTCCCCTCAAGTCAGCCATCGATGCAGAAATTCATGCTGTTATGAACAGCCTGAGCAGTTTCAAAATTTATTATCTGGACAAAAAGGAGCTAATCATTCGAACCGATTGCCAAGCCATCATTAGCTTCTTTAACAAATCAGCTCAAAATAAACCTTCAAGAGTCCGATGGTTATCATTCACAGATTATATTACTGGACTTGGGCTTGAAGTTCAGTTTCAGCACATTGAAGGTAAAGATAACAACCTCGCTGACACCCTCTCTCGTTTGGTTTGTTTCATGACAGGCCCATGGCAGCCGCAAGACGAAGACTATTCGGTCTTAGCCCAAGCAGAAGAGATACTAGCACAATTAACGAGGAAACCCAATTCCAAAGCATCCCAATACTTAGTGGGCCTTATGAATTCCTGGACCAGTATGAAGAGCTCACTAGCAGTCCCAACAAAGGAGGACCCCATGAAAAAGACCTCCGAGAGCACCTTGGGGATATCGAATGGACAGCCTCGCAAAACGTCCTTAGGAGCATATGGGAGCTCAAACTCATCATGGGAGCCAAAGAAGCCGACTTTACAGCTCGAGGACAGCTCAGAGGAGGCCTCTACTTTAAAGATTCCCTCCCTGAAGTCAACAAAGCTAAAGAAGAATTATTGGACCTTTTTATAAAGGCACAGAACGTGGCACAGCGAATCAGGGATGTGTCACCGTAAGGAAGCATGCTGGACCCAAAGCATCCAAAATTATAGCCTACCTTTACTTTATAGCCACTAGTCTTTACTTTATAGCCATGCTTTCGGCTGAATTATTGTAAAGATAAGTTGTCGTGTAATTAGGCTTGCGTGTAAAGGACTAAATGAGGATAGAGGCTCGAATGAAGATGGGGCCCAATGAGCACCCTGTTCAGCACTCTTCACCTCTATATAAGTCCTTCATTAGCTCGTTGCAGAACACAAGTCGGATATCGGCACAAGTTCTACTTCGAAGTCCTAGACATCCTTGTAAGATCTTCACTCTAAGTTTGCAATTTCTAAGCTTATAATTCAAGTTCTTGCATTTTCAAGTTCTTTTTGCATTAATCTTGAGTTAATAGCTTAAAGGCTTCCGCCACCTTTTGGTATCAGAGCTAGTTTACCTTAATGGCTGAGTAGAAAACTTATCAAGGTATTCTTTGGTAAGAGGTCCCTGAGTAATGGTAATACTATCTCCTAAACCTATCCAATAAGTGTTTATACAAAGCATTAAAGATCGTCTGTCTCCACAACTCTAGGATAGCGAATTGCAACTGTTGATCAGTTATAGCGAACCCTTCCGTTGATACAGCTTTTGATTAACTAAATTCCTCTCTATTTTTAAACCATAATCTTGTGTGATAAGTCGACCAGGGAACGACGAGTGGATTGCAAAAGAGCAGATCCTAACTTGGCAGCAAAGGCAAAAGTGCCGTAAGTAAGCCCAAGGGCACATCTGCGTGAGCAAGAAAGCTTTTAGAACCCTCTAAGATGTAAGCATAAGAGGAAGGGGAGAAATAGGAGAAGAATAAAGTTAAAAATGCACCCATGTCTAAACACTGGGAGGAAAAAATACAGGAGTGGTATACAAAATCTCATACCTCGAACCTAGAATATCTTGACCTTGCAGAATCTAAGCCAACTACAAAAGAACTAGCTCACAACCTAGCCGTCGTATACGATAGAGTTTGTCTATCTTGCCGAGTCCACTTGAAAAACTTCAAACAGATCCAAGAGGAAATTGAGGTTCTGAAAACCCAAAACAAGGAACTTAAAAACTCAATCCTTTCGCTTACCGAGGTTATTATTGCACAACAACCTTTATCCTTTAAGCAGGTAAAAGAGATTATTTCAAGTATCATTGAGCCGCCTAAACCAAATTGAAGAAAGGACTGCAAAGTTATCAGTAGAAATTTCCAAGAAGCTCGAACGAGTAGAGGCGCTACTCCACAAAATTGAGGCTTGGACCAATACATGAGTTACATCAACACCCAAGCAACAAGTAGTTATCTTGAAGCACTCCAAGCCACAGAAAACATTGAAGCACCAGCACTGGGTTTCGTAAGACCTTCCGAGTTTAAAGGTCCATTAGCAGGAACAATTGCCTCAATCAAGCAGGCAAATACACAGATCCAGCTATTAGTAACTATCCTTGAAAAGCTTGAAAGCCTTGAGGAAAGAATCAAGAAACTTGAGACAAAAGCAACTGTTCCGACATCGTTACCTGACGAGGTAATACAAAACCTAACAGATAAAATAAAACTTTGTCTGTTCAGGAAAAGCCTAAGGAAGAAAAGGCAAGCTACTGGTATTCAAAGATCCTACGATATTCTGAAGGAAGTTCAGAAGCAGCAGCAAAGTGATGACAACAAGAACACAAAATCCTCCGGTTACAACAACACGGAGATTGTATCATCACCATTATTTGAAGACCAAATACGAGACTATCACAAAATCAAAGACGGAGATATAATGCTCAAAGAGCCTTACGAAGAGTCACAAGGCTGATCAGGGGACAAGGACCCTATAATTACACTCTTGAGCAGCAGTTGGATCCCCAAGTCCAACTACAGCTATCAATGCAACAACGAGCTTCTATAGTACCTGCTGAGGTGCTATATCATTCTAGACGTGATGATGCCCATCATCGTGTCTATGTCCATAGATCTGAGGAGGCAATTCTAGTCACAAACAATCAAGTCGACAGATCCTTTATTCAAGAGGAAAGCTTCCAGCAACTGCAAAGAAGCAGCATGCGATTCTTGCATATGGGGGTAATACAAGTTCGTGTTCAAATCCTTCATAGACAAGAAGAAGGGACTCTATTATTAGTGGTATTTCGTGATAACCGCTGGCAAGGAGATCAGTCAATCTTTGCAACAATGGAGATTGATCTCACAAAAGGAACACAACTGGTATATGTCATACCCAATACTATGCTTACTATTCCTGATTTTTACAGGAATATACAGGTATCATTCTTAGCAAGGGGATATGACAACTGGCAAAATGGTGAAGCAAATATACTAGTCACCAGAGGACTAGTTGGACGATTATCCAACACTCCCAACGTTGGGTTCGCATATGAAGTGCAAAACGTCGTTGACTACTTAACCAGCAACGGTGTAAGAGCACTCCCTGGAAGAAGCTATAACACCAGAGACATTGTTGGACGAAATTGGGTAATTCGACCATCTGTGGTCAATATACCAATACAACCCACAGAGGTAAACACTCGAAATCTACTAGATGGACGAATTTCAATTAGTTTTGACAGCTATCAGGCAGCGACATTGGCAAACCCTCCAACATACAACTCAAGGGACGAAGAGAAGATATCTGATGAAGAAGAAATCGCTCACCATATTGTTGCCGTTCTTACTGAAGAAATATCAATTCAGAAGAACTATTGGTAAAGCGGATATCTACAACAGCTGTTCTACCCACCAGACGAAGCCCTGGAGCAGCAGGATATGACATTGCTATTGACAAAGCATATGTCATAAAATCTAAGGAAAGGCAACTCCTAACAACAGGAATTTGTATTCAAGTCCCTCAAGGTGTCTATGCAAGGTTAGCCGCTAGATCCAGTATCGCCTTAATGGGAGTTATAATCCTGGGAGGAGTTATTGACACTGATTATCGAGGAGAAGTAAAAATCATAGCCTACAACACCACAAATAATGATATTCATTTTGAAGCAAAGCAATTCGTAGCCCAACTTGTCCTGGAACACATTTCCACTCCACCAGTCCGGGAGGTTGAAGCATTACAACCAACAAAAAGGGACGAACAAGGCTTTGGTTCAACCAATATGCAGGTCTGTTCTCGACATAAAATTAATCCTCAATGTCCGGGTTGTTATTATTGTGGCAGTAGTGATGATGAAAGGGAGTACAATTATCAAAGCACAAAACAACCCAAAGAAAAACAGTGCAGGCTACATCTGAAGAAGACATAAAGAAATTATGCAAGAAGGCCCGGACTACCAAATGCTCAATACAAGTTTCATGAGGAAGAAGCCTATCTTAACCTCATTGAAGGACCACCAAGCTTAACTTCATCCTTGGCTCAAACAAGGAGAATGCTACAAGACTCACGTGCATACAGGCAGCGTTACAACAGCAACTGGAAGATATTACATCTTCTTCTTCCACCAATTTCTTATGCACCTTCAATAATACTGACGATGATTATCTCAATTATTTACAATATTTGGCATCCCAGAACCACAACAAGCTGATTTTACAAATCCCTTTGCGGAAGGTGGTGGGAGAGAGTTAGGTGCACAACCAACAACACAAAACCGGTGGGAACCTTACCAGCAGCACCCGCAACACAAGATCGGTGGGATACTTTGGGTGAACCAAGTGGCAAGTATGACTATTATGTTAATTATGCATTACCACCAGTCCAACCTTTTGTCCCAGCAATCAAGCCATCGTGGGAGACGATGATTGTGATGAAGAAGCAAAGGAGTATATTGCTCCCGCTCGAGAGACTTGCCTCCAACTCTTCATAAAGACAACCCTGATATTTCCAGAACCAGGGAATATCATGAAAGTCAAAAAGAAAAGCAACCTCTTGAAGAATTCCTTGCAATGGCTTCGGAAGAATGGCTCACTGATTATCCACAATTAAAGCATTGGGCGAACAATCTATTCGCAGGAAGCAAATACCCAATACAGGCCACCTGTAGATGAGACAATGAATCCTGTGGGCTTTCCCCCAAAGCCACCAGGCCCAAAAATGGAGCCAGAAAGTTATGCACCAGAACCATCCACAAGACCCAGACGTTTTACTAGACAAGATACTTCTGAGTGGTGGAATTTACCTAATGCTCATCAGCAAACCGGTGCAATTCTAACATTACCCACCCAGCTGGGAAAAATTGATGATGTCCTTCTACGATGGGAAGGTATAACCAAGAATATTGTTGCTCTACAAAACTTTTCGGATGTGCAGGATAAGGTAGATTTCATCGAGAATTTGCTCGGAGAAACTGAGCGGTTAACCTGGATCCAGTGGAGAATGGTGTATCCTGATGAATATCAAAAACTGGTTAATTCTGCTGACGGAAGAAACGGAACGCAAAATATAATTTCCCAAATTAGAAGAATATTTCTACTCGAAGACCCCTTTCAAGGATCAACAGATATCCAAGATAGAGCGTATCATGACTTGGAAAGAATTTCCTGTACCCAGGTAAAAGATATAATTCCATTTTTGACTGATTACATGAACCTGGCAGCAAAAACAGGAAGACTGTTTACGGGGACAGAGCTATCTGAGAAATTCTGGTTAAAGCTACCAGGAGATCTTGGAAGAAGAATTAAAGCAGCTTTTGAAGAAAAATACCGAGGCAATACCATAGGGGTTCATCCCCGAATAGTTTTCACTTATCGGTATCTTGAGGAGGAATGCAAGAAAGCGGCTTTCAGTAGATCTCTCAAAGATCTATCATTCTGTGACCAGATACCCATCCCAGGGTATTACAAAGGCCCGGAAAGAAATTTGGTGTTAGAAAATCTACCACCTACAAGGCAAGCCCCATGAATCACACGCTCGTATTGAGAAAAAGAAGCATTTGATCCGAAACAAGAAGTGCAAGTGTTTCTTATGTGGAGAAGAAGGGCACTTTGCCAGGGATTGCCCTAAAGAGTACAAGAATGTTCGAAGAGTAGCCATGTTTGAAGGCTTAGAACTACCAGAAGACTTTGAAATCATGTCAGTACAAGAAGGGGACAATCAATCAGATGCATTTATAGCATCTCTGAAGGAGAAAGCCAACAGGTACTTGCTCATGAACACTTATACGTTTTCATTGAACAAAGAAACTGTTACATGATAGGCAAGACTGAAGGATGGCAACCAATGGTTCGCGTGACAAGAGAACAGCATGACTGTCAACATATTTGGCTGATAAATGATGAAGTACCCTCTTCATATCAAAGATGCCACTGCTGCGGAAGGGAGACTATGAGAAACACAGAATGCACTGTACAAGCTGCAAGATAACATCCTGCGGTATGTGCACTGATAATTATTTTAATATGACAATTCCAGTGCAGCGTGAAGTAGCTATTCCATACAATCCCATAAATCTTATAAAGGAGCATCAAGCATATTCCAATTGGGCTGAAGCTGAAATTGAGCGACTAAAGCAAGAAGTGGAATCCAGCAAGTTATTGGCCAATTGAAGATGGAACAATTAGAAAAGAATACAGGACAAAAGAGGAAGAGCTAATTAGAAATGCATCTGCAGATAAACTTGAAGCTGATACAGAAAATGAAGAGTTCCGCTTAAAGATTGAAGCCTTAGAATTGGAAAATCATGATCTCAGAAAGCAGTTGCAAGAATATCAGGATGGCATTTATATTCCTGATCCAGTAAATATTGAAGAAGATATTGAAGAAGAGAAGAAGTAAATGTTATCTTAACAGAGGGCAGAGAAAAAATATTCTCAGCAGAAGAAGCAATCCAGCCTAAGAAGAAGACAAATGGTTTATTTAACCTGAATGTTGAGCTCTATATTCCAGGAGTAAAAGAATTTAAGGTCAATGCTATCCTGGATACCGGTGCAACCACCTGCTGCATAGATCAGCAATCTATACCACCAGAAGCCATTGAAGACAACACTTTTGCCGTTAATTTTAGCGGTATTAATTCCAAAACTACAGCCAACAAAAAGCTCAAATATGGCAACATGAAGATAGGGGAACATTCCTTTCGTATCCCCTATACATATGCTTTTCCTCTTACACTTGGAGGAAATATTAACATGATAATTGGCTGCAACTTCATCAGATCTCTATATGGAGGCATAAGAATTGAAGGCGACGAGGTAACCTTTTACAAGAATATTACAACTATTAAAACTTGTCAAACTGTGGATGCAGCCCCTGCTATTGAAGAACTAGAATTGGAAGAAGAGGAATACTATCAAATAAAAGAGCAAATCTGCACCTGGCAGACTACAACAAAAATAGAGGTATTCTTCATAAGTTAACAGACATTGGCTATATTGGCAATGATCCTATGAGTATTGGAGTCAAAATTTGATCAAATGCAAGCTTGATATTAAAAACCAGACTTAACTATTGAGGACAAGCCACTAAAGCATATCACTCCCCAATGCAAGATTCTTTCAAAAAACACATTCAAGCTCTTCTTGAGTTAAAGGTTATTCGCCCCTCTAAAAGCAGACACAGAACAACAGCCATTATTGTTCATTCCGGCACCACTATAGATCCAGGACCAACGAGAAGTCAAAGGAAAAGAACGCATGGTCTTCAACTACAAGCGACTGAATGACAATACACACAAAGATCAATACAGTCTTCCTGGTATAAATACGATCATCAAAAGGATTGGAGGAAGCAGATCTACTCAAAGTTTGATCTTAAATCTGGATTTCATCAAGTCGCAATGGATCTGAATCTATAGAATGGACTGCATTCTGGGTACCCGATGGCCTATATGAATGGCTGGTAATGCCATTTGGACTCAAAAATGCTCCAGCAATTTTCCAAAGAAAAATGGATGAATGCTTTAAAGGTACTGAAAATTCATTGCAGTTTACATTGATGATATTTTGGTATTTTCTAAAACAGAACAAGAGCATCGAGAGCATTTGGAAGTTATGTTGCAAATCTGTCAAAAGAATGGACTTATATTAAGTCCTACAAAGATGAAGATTGGTACTCCTGAAGTTGAATTCCTTGGAGCAACAATTGGACCATCTACAATAAAGCTCCAGACCCATATTATATCCAAAATTGCGGATTTCAAGATTCAGAATTGGAGACAATAAAAGGGTTAAGGTCCTGGTTAGGGCTTCTCAACTATGCCCGCAGCTATATTCCTAACCTTGGAAGGTTATTAGGACCTTTATATTCAAAGACTTCTCCTACTGGTGAAAGGAAAATGAACGCACAAGATTGGCTTTAATAAGAAAATTAAGGAAACAATCTCCAGACTTCCTGATTTAGCAATTCCCCCAGAAGATTGCTTTATTATTCTTGAAACAGATGGGTGTATGGAAGGATGGGGTGGAATTTGCAAATGGAAAAGGAAAAAGGATGATCCTCGAATGGAAGAAAAAATCTGTGCCTATGCAAGTGGGAAATATTCTCCCCTCAAGTCAACCATCGATGCAGAAATTCATGCTGTTATGAACAGTTGAGCAGTTTTAAAATTTATTATCTGGACAAAAAGGAGCTGGTCATTCGAACCGATTGCCAAGCCATCATCAGCTTCTTTAACAAATCGGCTCAAAATAAACCTTCAAGAGTCCGATGGTTATCCTTCACAGATTATATTACCGGACTTGGGCTTGAAGTGCAGTTTCAGCACATTGAAGGTAAAGATAACAATCTCGCTGACACCCTCTCTCGTTTGGTTTGTTTTATGACAGGCCCATGGCAGCCGCAAGACGAAGACTATTCGGTCTTAGCCCAAGCAGAAGAGATGCTAGCACAATTAATGAGGAAACCCAATATCAAAGCATCCCAATACTTAGTGGGCCTTATGAATTCCTGGACCAGTATGAAGAGCTCACTAGCAGCCCAAACAAAGGAGGACCCCATGAAAAAGACCTCCGGGAGCATCTTGGGGATATCGAATGGACAGTCTCACAAAACGTTCTTAGGAGCATATGGGAACTCAAACTCATCATGGGAGCCAAAGAAGCCGACTTTACAGCTCGAGGACAGCTCAGAGGAGGCCTCTACTTTAAAGATTCCCTCCCTGAAGTCAACAAAGCTAAAGAAGAATTATTGGACCTTTTTATAAAGGCACAGAACGTGGCACAGCGAATCAAGGATGTGTCACCGTAAGGAAGCATGCTGGACCCAAAGCATCCAAAATTATTGCCTACCTTTACTTTATAGCCACTAGTCTTTACTTTATAGCCATGCTTTCGGCTGAATTATTGTAAAGATAAGTTGTCGTGTAGTTAGGTTTGCGTGTAAAGGACTAAATGAGAATAGAGGCTCGAATGTAGATGGGGCCCAATGAGCACCCTGTTCAAGCACTCTTCACCTCTATATAAGTCCTTCATTAGCTCGTTGCAGAACAGAAGTCGAATATCGGCACAAGTTCTACTCCGAGTTCGAAACATCCTTGTAAGATCCTTACTCTAAGCTTGTAATCCCTAAGCTTTTAATTCAAGTTCTTGTATTTTCAATTTCTTTTTGCAATAATCTTGAGTTAAGAAGCTTAAAGGCTTCCGCCCCTTCCGCCCCTATTTTGGTATCATACCAAAATAGGGGCGGAAGGGGCGGAAGCCTTTAAGCTTCTTAACTCAAGATTATTGCAAAAAGAAATTGAAAATACAAGAACTTGAATTAAAAGCTTAGGGATTACAAGCTTAGAGTAAGGATCTTACAAGGATGTTTCGAACTCGGAGTAGAACTTGTGCCGATATTCGACTTCTGTTCTGCAACGAGCTAATGAAGGACTTATATAGAGGTGAAGAGTGCTTGAACAGGGTGCTCATTGGGCCCCATCTACATTCGAGCCTCTATTCCCATTTAGTCCTTTACACGCAAACCTAACTACACGACAACTTATCTTTACAATAATTCAGCCGAAAGCATGGCTATAAAGTAAAGACTAGTGGCTATAAAGTAAAGGTAGGCAATAATTTTGGATGCTTTGGGTCCAGCATGCTTCCTTACGGTGACACATCCTTGATTCGCTGTGCCACGTTCTGTGCCTTTATAAAAAGGTCCAATAATTCTTCTTTAGCTTTGTTGACTTCAGGGAGGGAATCTTTAAAGTAGAGGCCTCCTCTGAGCTGTCCTCGAGCTGTAAAGTCGGCTTCTTTGGCTCCCATGATGAGTTTGAGTTCCCATATGCTCCTAAGAACGTTTTGTGAGACTGTCCATTCGATATCCCCAAGATGCTCCCGGAGGTCTTTTTCATGGGGTCCTCCTTTGTTTGGGCTGCTAGTGAGCTCTTCATACTGGTCCAGGAATTCATAAGGCCCACTAAGTATTGGGATGCTTTGATATTGGGTTTCCTCATTAATTGTGCTAGCATCTCTTCTGCTTGGGCTAAGACCGAATAGTCTTCGTCTTGCGGCTGCCATGGGCCTGTCATAAAACAAACCAAACGAGAGAGGGTGTCAGCGAGATTGTTATCTTTACCTTCAATGTGCTGAAACTGCACTTCAAGCCCAAGTCCGGTAATATAATCTGTGAAGGATAACCATCGGACTCTTGAAGGTTTATTTTGAGCCGATTTGTTAAAGAAGCTGATGATGGCTTGGCAATCGGTTCGAATGACCAGCTCCTTTTTGTCCAGATAATAAATTTTAAAACTGCTCAAACTGTTCATAACAGCATGAATTTCTGCATCGATGGTTGACTTGAGGGGAGAATATTTCCCACTTGCATAGGCACAGATTTTTTCTTCCATTCGAGGATCATCCTTTTTCCTTTTCCATTTGCAAATTCCACCCCATCCTTCCATACACCCATCTGTTTCAAGAATAATAAAGCAATCTTCTGGGGGAATTGCTAAATCAGGAAGTCTGGAGATTGTTTCCTTAATTTTTCTTATTAAAAGCCAATCTTGTGCGTTCATTTTCCTTTCACCAGTAGGAGAAGTCTTTGAATATAAAGGTCCTAATAATCTTCCAAGGTTAGGAATATAGCTGCGGGCATAGTTGAGAAGCCCTAACCAGGACCTTAACCCTTTTATTGTCTCCAATTCTGAATCCTTGAAATCCGCAATTTTGGATATAATATGGGTCTGGAGCTTTATTGTAGATGGTCCAATTGTTGCTCCAAGGAATTCAACTTCAGGAGTACCAATCTTCATCTTTGTAGGACTTAATATAAGTCCATTCTTTTGACAGATTTGCAACATAACTTCCAAATGCTCTCGATGCTCTTGTTCTGTTTTAGAAAATACCAGAATATCATCAATGTAAACTGCAATGAATTTTTCAGTACCTTTAAAGCATTCATCCATTTTTCTTTGGAAAATTGCTGGAGCATTTTTGAGTCCAAATGGCATTACAAGCCATTCATATAGGCCATCGGGTACCCAGAATGCAGTCCATTCTATAGATTCAGATCCATTGCGACTTGATGAAATCCAGATTTAAGATCAAACTTTGAGTAGATGCTGCTTCCTCCAATCTTTTGATGATCGTATTTATACCAGGAAGACTGTATTGATCTTTGTGTGTGTTGTCATTCAGTCGCTTGTAGTTGAAGACCATGCGTTCTTTTCCTTTGACTTCTCGCTTGGTCCTGGATCTATAGTAGTGCCGGAATGAACAATAATGGCTGTTGTTCTGTGTCTGCTTTTAGAGGGGCGAATAACCTTTAACTCAAGAAGAGCTTGAATGTGTTTTTTGAAAGAATCTTGCATTTGGGGAGTGATATGCTTTAGTGGCTTGTCCTCAATAGTTAAGTCTGGGTTTTTAATATCAAGCTTGCATTTGATCAAATTTTGACTCCAATACCTCATAGGATCATTGCCAATATAGCCAATGTCTGTTAACTTATGAAGAATACCGTCTATTTTTGTTGTAGTCTGCCAGGTGCAGATTTGCTCTTTTATTTGATAGTATTCCTCTTCTTCCAATTCCAGTTCTTCGATAGCAGGGGCTGCATCCACAGTTTGACAAGTT
This sequence comes from Boesenbergia rotunda, assembly GCA_024364735.1. NCBI lineage: Eukaryota > Viridiplantae > Streptophyta > Magnoliopsida > Zingiberales > Zingiberaceae > Boesenbergia > Boesenbergia rotunda. The sequence goes on from JAGFNQ010007994.1 coordinate 61,416, forward strand.
TTAATAGTTGTAATATTCTTGTAAAAGGTTACCTCGTCGCCTTCAATTCTTATGCCTCCATATAGAGATCTGATGAAGTTGCAGCCAATTATCATGTTAATATTTCCTCCAAGTGTAAGAGGAAAAGCATATGTATAAGGAATACGAAAGGAATGTTCCCCTATCTTCATGTTGCCGTATTTGAGCTTTTTGTTGGCTGTAGTTTTGGAATTAATACCGCTAAAGTTAACGGCAAAAGTGTTGTCTTCAATAGCTTCTGGAGGTATAGATTGCTGATCTATGCAGCAGGTGGTTGCGCCGGTATCCAGGATAGCATTGACCTTAAATTCTTTTACTCCTGGAATATAGAGCTCAACATTCAGGTTAAATAAACCATTTGTCTTCTTCTTAGGTTGGATTGCTTCTTCTGCTGAGAATATTTTTTCTCTGCCTCTGTTAAGATAACATTACTTCCTTCTTCCTTCAATGTCTTCTTCAATATTTACTGGATCAGGAAATAAATGCCATCCTGATATTCTTGCAACTGCTTTCTGAGATCATGATTTTCCAATTCTAAGGCTTCAATCTTTAAGCGGAATTCTTCATTTTCTGTATCAGCTTCAAGTTTATCTGCAGATGCATTTCTAATTAGTCTTCCTCTTTTGCCTGTATTCTTTTGCTAATTGTTCCATCTTCAACTTGGCCAATATCTTGCTGGATTCCACTTCTTGCTTTAATCGCTCAATTTCAGCTTCAGCCCAATTGGAATATGCTTGATGCTCCTTTATAAGATTTATGGGATTGTATGGATAGCTACTTCACGCTGCACTGGAATTGTCATATTAAAATAATTATCAGTGCACATACCGCAGGATGTTATCTTGCAGCTTGTACAGTGCATTCTGTGTTTTCTCATAGTCTCCCTTCCGCAACAGTGGCATCTTTGATATGAGAGGGTACTTCATCATTTATCAGCCAAATATGTTGACAGTCATGCTGTCTCTTGTCACGCGAACCATTGGTTGCCATCCTTCAGTCTTGCCTATCATGTAACAGTTTCTTTGTTCAATGAAAACGTATAAGTGTTCATGAGCAAGTACCTGTTGGTTTCTCCTTCAGAGATGCTATAAATAGCATCTGATTGATTGTCCCCTTCTTGTACTGACATGATTTCGAAGTCTTCTGGTAGTTCTAAGCCTTCAAACATGGCTACTCTTCGAACATTTTTGTACTCTTTAGGGCAATCCCTGGCAAAGTGCCCTTCTTCTCCACATAAGAAACACTTGCACTTCTTGTTTCGGATTAAATGCTTCTTTTTCTCAATACGAGCATGTGATTCATGGGGCTTGCCCTTGTAGGTGGTAGATTTTCTAACACCGAATTTCTTTCCGGGCCTTTGGTAATACCCTGGGATGGGTATCTGGTCACAGAATGATAGATCTTTGAGAGACCTACTGAAAGCCGCTTTCTTGCATTCCTCCTCAAGATACCGATAAGTGAATATTATTCGGGGGTGAACCCCTATGGTATTGCCTCGGTATTTTTCTTCAAAAGCTGCTTTAATTCTTCTTCCAAGATCTCCTGGTAGCTTTAACCAGAATTTCTCAGATAGCTCTGTCCCCGTAAATAGTCTTCCTGTTTTTGCTGCCAGGTTCATGTAATCAGTCAAGAATGGAATTATATCTTTTACCTGGGTACAGGAAATTCTTTCCAAGTCATGATATGCTCTATCTTGGATATCTGTTGATCCTTGAAAGGGGTCTTCAAGGAGAAATATTCTTCTAATTTGAGAAATTATATTTTGCGTCCCGTTTCTTCCATCAGCAGAGTTAACCAATTTTTGATATTCATCAGGATACGCCATTCTCCACTGGATCCAGGTTAACCGTTCAGTTTCTCCGAGCAAATTTTCGATGAAATCCACTTTATCCTGCACATCCGAAAAGTTTTGTAGAGCAACAATATTCTTGGTTATACCTTCCCATCGTAGAAGGACATCATCAATTTTTCCCACTGGGTGGGTAAGGTTAGAATTGCACCAGTTTGCTGATGAGCATTAGGTAAATTCCACCACTCAGAAGTATCTTGTCTAGTAAAACGTCTGGGTCTTGTGGATGGTTCTGGTGCATAACTTCTGGCTCCATTTTTGGGCCTGGTGGCTTTGGGGGAAAGCCCACTGGATTCATTGTCTCATCTACAGGTGGCCTGTATTGGGTATTTGCTTCCTGCGAATAGATTTGTCGACCCAATGCTTTTAATTGTGGATAATCAGTGAGCCATTCTTCCGAAGCCATTGCAAGGAACTCTTCAAGAGGTTGCTTTTCTTTTTGCTATCATGATATTCCCTGGTTCTGGAAATATCAGGGTTGTCTTTATGAAGAGTTGGAGGCAAGTGCTCTCGAGCGGGAGCAATATACTCCTTTGCTTCTTCATCACAATCATCGTCGTCCCACGATGGCTTGATTGCTGGGACAAAGGGTTGGACTGGTGGTAATGCATAATTAACATAATAATCATACTTGCCACTTGGTTCACCCAAAGTATCCCACCGATCTTGTGTGCGGGTGCTGCTGGTAAAGGCTCCCACCGGTTTTGTTGTTGTTGTGGTTGTGCACCTAACTCTTCCCACCACCTTCCGCAAAGGGATTTGTAAAATCAGCTTGTTGTGGTTCTGGGATGCCAAATATTGTAAATAATTAGATAATCATCGTCAGTATTATTGAAGGTGCATAAGAAATTGTGGAAGAAGAAGATGTAATATCTTCCAGTTGCTGTTGTAACGCTGCCTGTATGTACGTGAGTCTTGTAGCATTCTCCTTGTTTGAGCCAAGGATGAGTTAAGCTTGGTGGTCCTTCAATGAGGTTAAGATAGGCTTCTTCCTCATGAAACTTGTATTGAGTCATTTGGTAGTCGCGGGCCTTCTTGCATAATTTCTTTATGTCTTCTTCAGTTGTAGCCACCTGTTTTTCTTTGGGTTGTTTTGTCTTTGATAATTGTACTCCCTTTCATCATCACTACTGCCACAATAATAACAACCCGGACATTGAGGATTAATCTTATGTCGAGAACAGACCTGCATATTGGTTGAACCAAAGCCTTGTTCGTCCCTTTTTGTTGGTTGTAATGTTCAACCTCCCTGACTGGTGGAGTGGAAATGTGTTCCAGGACAAGTTGGCTACGAATTGCTTTGCTTCAAAATGAATATCATTATTTGTGGTGTTGTAGGCTATGATTTTTACTTCTCCTCGATAATCAGTGTCAATAACTCCTCCCAGGATTATAACTCCCATTAAGGCGATACTGGATCT
>JAGFNQ010007994.1:69990-92031 GCA_024364735.1 Boesenbergia rotunda
TCGAAGCTGATACAGAAAATGAAGAATTCCGCTTAAAGATTGAAGCCTTGGAATTGGAAAATCATGATCTTAGAAAGCAATTGCAAGAATATCAGGATGGCGTTTATGTTCCTGATCCAGTAAATATTGAGGAAGACATTGAAGAAGAAGTGAATGTTATCTTAACAGAAGGCAGAGAAAAAATATTCTCAGCAGAAGAAGCAGTACAGTCTAAGAAAAGGACAAATGGTTTATTCAATCTTAATGTTGAGCTTTATATTCCAGGAGTGAAAGAATTTAAGGTCAATGCCATCCTGGATACCGGTGCAACCACATGCTGCATAGATCAGTAATCTATACCACCAGAAGCTATTGAAGACTACACTTTTGCCGTTAATTTTAGCGGTATTAATTCCAAAACTACAGCCAACAAAAGCTCAAATATGACAACATGAAGATAGGGGAACATTCCTTCGTATTCCCTATACATATGCTTTTCCTCTTACACTCGGAGGAAATATTACCATGATAATTGGCTGCAACTTCATCAGATCGCTATATGGAGGCATAAGAATTGAAGGCGATGAGGTAACCTTTTACAAGAATATTACAACTATTAAAACTTGTCAAACTGTGGATGCAGCCCCTGCTATTGAAGAGCTGGAATTGGAAGAAGAAGAATACTATCAGATAAAAGAGCAAATCTGCACCTGGCAGACTACAACAAAAATAGAAGGAATTCTTCATAAGTTAACAGATACTGGCTATATTGGCAATGATCCCATGAAGTATTGGAGTCAAAATTTAATCAAGTGCAAGCTGGATATTAAAAATCTGGACTTAACTATTGAGGACAAGCCACTAAAGCATATCACTCCCCAAATGCAAGATTCCTTCAAAAAACACATCCAAGCTCTTCTTGAGTTGAAGGTTATTCGCCCTTCCAAAAGCAGACACAGAACAACAGCAATTATTGTTCATTCCGGCACCACTATAGATCCAAAGACCCAGCGAGAAGTCAAGGGAAAAGAACGAATGGTCTTCAACTACAGCGACTGAATGACAATACACACAAAGATCAATACAGTCTTCCTGGTATAAATACGATCATTAAAAGAATTGGAGGAAGCAGCATTTACTCAAAGTTTGATCTTAAATCTGGATTTCATCAAGTCGCAATGGACTCAGAAGCTAGTTTACCTTAATGGCTGAGTAGAAAACTTATCAAGGTATTCTTTGGCAAGAGGTCCCTGAGTAATTGTAATACTGTCTCCTAAACTTATCCAAACTATGTTTATACAAAGCATTAAGATCGTCTGTCTCTAAATATTAGGCTAGCAAATTGCAACTGTTGATCAGTTATAGTGAACCCTTCTATTGATATAGCGATTGATTAACTAAATTCTTCTCTAGTTTTAAATCATAATCTTGTGTGATAAGTTGACCGGGGAACGACGGGTGGATTGCAAAAGAGCAGGTCCTAACTTGGCAGCAAAGGCAAAGGTGCTGTGAGTAAGTCCAAGGGCACACCTGCGTGAGCAAGAAAGCCTCTAGAACCCTCTAAGACGTAAGCATAAGAGGAAAGGGAGAAACAGGAGAAGAATGAAGTTATAAATGCACCTATGTCTAAACACTGGGAGGAGAAAATACAGGAATGGTATACAAAATCTCATACCTCGAACCTAGAATATCTTGACCTTGCAGAATCTAAGCCAACTACAAAAGAACTAGCTCACAACCTAGCCGTAGTATACGATAGAGTCTGTCTATCTTGCCGAGTCCACTTAAAAAACTTCAAGCAAATCCAAGAGGAAATTGAGGTTCTTAAAACCCAAAATAAGGAACTTAGGGACTCAATACTTTCTCTCACCGAGGTTATTATTGCACAACAACCTTTATCCGTTAAGCAGGTAAAAGAGATTATTTCAAGTATCATTGAGCCTCCTAAAACTGAAGAAAGGACTGCAAAGTTATCAGTGGAAATCTCCAAGAAGCTTGAGAGAGTGGAGGCACTACTCCACAAAATTGAGGCTTGGACCAATACATGAGTTACATCAATACCCAAGCTACAAACAGCTATCTTGAAGCACTTCAAGCCACAGAAAACATTGAAGCACCAGCACTGGGCTTCGTAAGACCTTCCGAATTCAAAGGTCCATTAGCAGGAACAATTGCCTCAATCAAGCAGGCAAATACACAGATTCAGCTACTAGTAACTATCCTTGAAAAACTTGAGAGCCTTGAAGAAAGAATTAAGAAACTTGAGACAAAAGCAACCGCTCCGACATCATTACCGGACGAGGTAATACAAAACCTAACAGATAAAATCAAAACTTTGTCTGTTCAGGAAAAGCCTAAGGAAGGAAAAGGCAAGCTACTGGTATTCAAAGATCCTTACGATATTCTGAAGGAAGTTCAGAAGCAGCAGCGATGACAACAAGAACACAAAATCCTCCGGTTACAACGAGCACGGAGATCATATCATCACCATTATTTAAAGATCAAATACGAGACTATCAGCAAAATCAAAGACGGCGATATAATGTTCAAAGAACCTTAAGAAGAGCAACAAGGCTTATTAGGGGACAAGGACCCTACAATTACACTCTTGAGCAGCAGTTGGATCCTCAAGTCCAACTACAGTTATCAATGCAACAACGAGCTTCTATAGTACCTGCTGAGGTGCTATATCATTCTAGGCGTGATGATGCCCATCATCGTGTCTATGTCCATAGATCTGAGGAGGCAATCCTAGTCACAAATAATCAAGTTGACAGATCCTTCATTCAAGAAGAAAGCTTCCAGCAACTGCAAAGAAGCAATATGCGATTTTTGCATATGGGGGTTATACAAGTTCGTGTTCAAATTCTTCATAGACAAGAAGAAGGGACTCTATTACTAGTGGTATTCCGTGACAACCGCTGGCAAGGAGATCAGTCAATCTTTGCAACAATGGAGATTGACCTCACAAAAGGAACACAACTGGTATATGTCATACCCAATACTATGCTTACTATTCCTGATTTTTACAGGAATATACAGGTATCATTTTTAGCAAGGGGATATGACAACTGGCAAAATGGTGAAGCAAATATACTAGTCACAAGAGGACTAGTTGGACGACTATCCAACACTCCCAACGTTGGGTTCGCATATGAAGTGCAAAACGTCGTTGACTACTTAACCAGCAACGGTGTAAGAGCACTCCCTGGAAGAAGCTATAATACTAGAGATATTGTTGGACGAAATTGGGTAATTCGACCATCTGTGGTCAATATACCCATACAACCCACAGAGGTAAACACTCGAAATCTACTTGATGGACGAATTTCAATTAGTTTTGACAGCTATCAGGCAGCGACATTGGCAAACCCTCCAACATATAACTCAAAGGATGAAGAGAAGATATCTGATGAAGAAGAAATCGCTCACCATATTGTGGCCGTTCTTACTAAAGAAACTATCAATTCAGAAGAACTATTGGTAAAACGGATATCTACAACAGCTGTTCTACCCACCAGACGGAGCCCTGGAGCAGCAGGATATGACATTGCTATTGACAAAGCATATGTCATAAAATCTAAAGAAAGGCAACTCCTAACAACAGGAATTTGTATTCAAGCCCCTCAAGGTGTCTATGCAAGGCTAGCTGCTAGATCTAGTATCGCCATAATGGGAGTTATAATCCTGGGAGGAGTTATTGACACTGATTATCGAGGAGAAGTAAAAATCATAGCCTACAACACCACAAATAATGATATTTATTTTGAAGCAAAGCAATTCGTAGCCCAACTTGTCCTAGAACATATTTCCACTCCACCAGTCCGGGAGGTTGAAGCATTACAACCAACAAAAAGAGACAAACAAGGCTTTGGTTCAACTAATATGCAGGTCTGTTCTCGACATAAGATTAATCCTCAATGTCCGGGTTGTTATTATTGTTGCAGTGATGATGATGAAAGGGAGTACAATTATCAAAGTACAAAGCAGCCCAAAGAAAAACAGATGCAGGCTACAACTGAAGAAAACATATAGAAATTATGCAAGAAGGCCCGCGACTACCAAATAGCTCAATATAAGTTTCATGAGGAAGAAGCTTATCTTAACCTCATCGAAGGACCACCAAGCTTAACCTCATCCTTGGCTCAAACAAGGAGAATGCTACAAGACTCACGTATATACAAGCAGCAGTTACAACAACAACTGGAAGATACTACATCTTCTTCTTCCACCAATTACTTATGCACCTTCAATACTACTGACGATGATTATCTCAATTATCTGCAATATTTAGCATCCCCAGAACCACAACCAGCAGATTTTACAAATCCCTTTGCGGAAGGTGGTGGGGCAGAAGCAGGTGCACAACAACAACAACAACAACAAAACCGGTGCAGTCGACTGATGGAACTCACAGAAAGGTCTCAGCCTTGGGACCAGTCGACTGTCCTGGGGACAGTCGACTGGTAGGTGGCCGGTGAGCTGACAAATTCGAACGTTGGGAGTGTCAACGGTCGAATTTGGCTGGCATCAGTCAACTGCCCTGGGGGCAATCGACTGGTAGCGAGAAATCAACCCCGAGTCCTATTTAAAGAGGACTTCGTTGTGGCTGAGTTTTTTGACGAAACTTGTCTTGGTTAAAGGCAAGTTGGTAGTCTTTGGGCTCAAGGTTGTCAAAGGTGTTGTGGTGAGGTTTCTCCACCCACAAGGAGCGACGAGAGCTAGCCGGAGATTATCCGAGGAGTGATCCACCGACGGATTCTTGGATTAGTCACTCGGCCGGGGTGGATACCAAGTAAATTCTCTTTGTTAGCGTTGTTTATTCTTTTTATTATTGTTTCCGCTGTGCAACTAAGAACACAGGTACGAGAAAGATCCAAAGAATCGCTATTCACCCCCCCTCTAGCGTACGGAACGATCCTAGCAAGAGGCTTAGGGTTTTTTTGTGTTGTGTTATGCCTTGGTCTCATGACTTATGAGGTATATATAGGCTATAATAGGGACCATGAGAAGGAGTTGGATCTTGGTCTCCTAATGGATCCAAAGTCTGATCCATTAATGATAACCCAGTCTACTAAAGGATTATCATTGAACTACCTTACCAACCCTCATAAATTAATATTGTAACGACCCGACCCCTTGGCCCCTTTGGCGGCCCAACTGGCGGCCCACTTGGCGGCCCTCGGCCCCTTGGGCGGCCAAATCCCATTTGGCGGCCCCTTTGGCGACCTCTTGGGCGGTCGTTACTCACAAGTACTTCCCACCCTTGGCCAGTGGATTTTTGTCTTTCCCAGGATTCATGAACTTTAGTACTTAGCCTGGAGGTCTAGAGTTCGAATCCTGGGGAAGGCAAAAATCCACTAGCCAGGGGTGGGAAGTACTTGTGAGTAACGACCACCCAAGAGGTCGCCAAAGGGGCCGCCAAATGGGATTTGGCCGCCCAAGGGGCCGAGGGGCGCCAAGTGGGCCGCCAGTTGGGCCGCCCAAGGGGCGAAGGGGTCGGGTCGTTACAATAAAAAGGCGCCTTTTTATTGTAACGACCCCGACCCCTCAGCCCCTTTGGCGGCCAAATCTCTATTTGGCGGCCCCTCCGGCGGCCAAATCTCTATTTGGCAGCCCCTTTGGCGACCTCGGCCGTGCCGTTACTCACAAGAACTTCCCACCCCTGGCCAGTGGATTTTTGTCTTTCCCAGGATTCGAACTCTAGACCTCCAGGCTAAGTACTAAAGTTCCTGAATCCTAGTACCAATTGAGCTATATAAATTGTCATGCCCCGAGACCTAGGAGCCGCTGGTCCAATAGAAAATCGGACAGCACCTCCCCTATCCGGCGGACAATTTACACATACAAACATCCCACGCAGTATATATATTTGGCCTCAGGCCTCCAAAATATATAAACATAACATAAAAGCACAAGACAACCATAAAACTAAGTAAATCATACCTGACTGCGGACCGGTCCGACTTACGACGAAACAACCAATACACAAAAACCTCTTAGGGCACACGACACATATGACATATACAATTCGCTAAAAGAAATATGAAATAAATACATCGCCAAGTACAAAAAAACAAAACCCTGTCGTCGCGATGGGTAGGGACTGGCTGCTGGGCTCTTCCTGCGACTCCAAGTATCTCAACCTGAAATAAAAATATATGGCAATGGTGTGAGTCCATAAACTCAGCGAATACCCAGCAGATATGCATAGGGCGTTACAATAACAATAAGGGTCTACGCTAATACAGTCTCATATAACAATCAGAAAGGGTATACTGAAGATACTAAATACAGGTACATACCCGAATCCATCTCTCCTGCAAAGGGGGTGAAATCAATCCCTATGGAACCAGTATAACATATATCCAAAGTAGACAAATCTCCAGTATATGCATGTCAATCAAGTGCAGAAATCAAATGCAGCAAACAATGCACGATGCAAAAATATGCACATGGTGCAATGACATGTGTCACCCCTAGTCCCAGTCAGGACATCGTCCACAACATCCGCGTGGGTAGAGCTGTGACAACCTATACGCACCCTGCCATCACTGCTCCTGAGTGACCAGGTGGACAGGATGCTGGCGGAGACTACGCTCCTACCCCAAGCAATAGGGGAGTCTAGCTCTCATCTCCTCGTGGCTCAGTACGAGAAGGGATCCCTGGCTGCTACCACGCCCGGACCCACCCTCCAAATAGTGGCCGAACGGAGCAATATAGAGCAAATGCACACACCCTATGGTATCCACTAACCCATGAGTGGCCGTGTGCGCATATCGTGTACCGGAAGACGATAGGCTCAACCACAAGGGAGTCGCTGATCGCCGACATGCAACAATGCAAGGATGGTGTATGATATGTACACATACATCCCTCACCAAGTCCTCAGTATACTAAATCTCAGTCTGAATCCTATAACAGGGAATACAGGTAACCTACAAGGTATACTAGCCGGAAATTAATGATCCCTCAATGTCAAATGCAAGAGATACACCACGATATCTAAGCATACAAATAGATATGACAATACTTGAGACTCTATGGAACTAAACGCATAATAACTCAAGGATAACAACAGGTATCGAGAACAAGCATACTAAACAAGGATAGCGTATAAACTTACTGCTATCTATAATAGCCTATGCATAACAACATGACAATATCAGAAAAGATAAGTCAAAAGGTACCCGCCTCCAGAGAGTAGAAGGAGTCCGTATCAAATAAGAATCGCCCATCCAGAAGTCCGAAAGCAAGTCAGTGCCCAGCAAAGGCATAGTGTTTAGCTATAATAACCTGATTCTTAGCTAAACTAACTTCCGTAATTAATTAGGATCACCCTAATTTATAACGTTCGTTACATAACTCTTAATTAATGATTAATCCCTATTTGATTAATAACCTCTCAATTAAACCTAGGTTTAAACAAACCCTAATTAGCAACCAACCCACTATTTCAATCCATTAAAACACATTTTCAAATAAGAACAACCTATGGTTCAATTCATACACTATAAACATCTCTAAACCCAAAATCCAATACCAAGATAAATTATCCATAACAACAGATTCAATCAACTAATCCTTTTAGTTAATCATTTCTTGTTCTAATCCAACTACAAGGTATTACCAGACAAGAAAACACCACCTGAACATAAACTCGATCCACAGCCAAAACCCAAACAGAAATCAATTGCCAAAACTGAAAGAGAATCAAAAATCCGAGCCATCATCATATACCAACCCAAACACCAATCTGAATCATCCCTAATGCTCCATTCCATAAAATCAACAACCAGTCTCTCCACCACAACACTGATCTTGCCAGAAGCATCCTATTATCAACCAAGCATACTAATCCATGGCAGAGGAACAAATTTGAATAGAAATGAAACTCTATAGCTGAGACCATCATCCCAAACAAAACAACACAGGGACTCACAACCTGCAATACGATTCCGAAATTTGAACCGTAGTATAGAAGCTAAAAGAAAACTAAGCAAACATCCATGGATCAAATTAGTAACATCATCCTCAACCATTATTGGAAAATCCACACCATACCTCAGCCAATTGCTTGTAAAGCAACTCCGATCCAGATCTCAGCTCAAATCATCCCAATAGCCCACTGATCACATGCATGAACACCCATTCATCAATACTATTTTGAATCAACCTCCAAGATCAAGCACCAGAAGAACAAGATCTTAGCTTAACTGGCGTCGGTGAAGTCAATCCAACACAAATCCAGCGAACTCAAGAAATAATTCGTGGAAACAAGGTGAAGATACCCTTCTCCAATGTGCCTTCCCCAACCCTAGCTCCAACCCTGTCAGACACTCAAGATCTTAGCTTAACTGGCGTCGGTGAAGTCAATCCAACACAAATCCAGCGAACTCAAGAAATAATTCGTGGAAACAAGGTGAAGATACCCTTCTCCAATGTGCCTTCCCCAACCCTAGCTCCAACCCTGTCAGACACTGGCGAGATCGTAGCAAAGGGGTAGCTCTGAGTCAGATCTTGTGATCACGATCGCTACCCAGAACAAGGAATACATTAGGTAATAAGATCACAAAGACGCACCCTACCCTTGTCCTGTCGGCAATGAACCCACGGTGGTGTGCGCCACCTCCTCAATGATCGGCGTGCGCAAGGTTGTCGAGCGGCTGTGATGGTCGGAGGATGAGAGGAAAGGGATGATCGCCAGACGTTGGCTTGGCAAAGAAGGTCGTCCATCGTCTGTGATTGGGAGAAAAGCGGATCGGCTTCACGTGGAGAAAAGAAGAGGAGAAGGAGAAGATTGGTCGTCGGCGGTTTTGGGTGTTTGCGTCGGGTGAGTGGAGAGGAAGAAATAGGGTTCATAAGCTAGGGGTCTTTTTCAAAAAGGTCCCTCCACTTTCAAAATTCAAATCTTACCCTTAGGGTAAGGGTTTAGCTTTTTAACCCTCCAATATATTTTTTTATCCACCTCTATAAATCTCTAGGGTTAGCTTATTTACCCATTTGTAATTTAAGAATTTACCCGTAAACCCTTGATAAGTTTTAAGTTTTTTACAATAAAGCCCCTTGGCTCCTCTCGTAGGGCCGGAATTCCTAGACTCTATCCGAAAAAAAAACCCGAAAATTTTCTGGTCCGGATTTTCGAATTGCCGTATTTTACAAATATGGGTTCCACATATTATATGTACAAAATCTCCCCATGTTTAAGATATCGCATACCCATTAATTAATTAAATTACTGATAATTTAATTAATTAATATCTGTTAGTAGGAGCCCTAGAGCCAATTATGTGATGATTGACTAGGGACTTTTGTATCATATTTTATCATTAATAAAGGCATGTTTAGTTATTATACTTACTTTATACTTTTGTCAAATAACTAAGTATAATAATGTCCTTGGGTAGTAGGTTCTTATCTATATCATATCGATTGGTTGAATTGATAGTGAGATGATGTAGAGAACACTACACTAAACTATTCCTAGTCAAGCATTAATATTCAAGGACAATATTAATGCATGGAGACTAGCATGTAGGTCAATAGATGACTTGAGCTCACAAGTCATGGATATGTGATATCAAGTTAACACATGAGTATGTTAGTGATATGAGAGAAGTGTCCTAAGGCAATCGCCTTATGATTGTAAATATTTATTCTAATAAATGAAAATTCACTATTTGAGTATACATGTTTGTGTATTTGATTGGGATCTTAAACTCATTTACTGAATGTCCGCAATACAATTCACAGCATGAGAGAATTTGTGATGAATTCACAACTAGTGCTTATCTCTACATGTGCAATTGTGAAGTATTGAAATTGTCCCTAGTCGATGAATTGATAAATACGGACACTATCAATTCTGTTGAGACTAGCATGGGTCATTCTCTAATCAGCTGATTCTCACTGGCTGGTGACATTGGGATGTCCGGAGATAAACATGGATGCTAGTTGAGGGAACTAGTTCATTGGAGTGACTGACTGTAAAACTTCACATGGTAGTCTATATATAGACATGTCAGTGAAGTTCTTACCGCAGCTTAAGTGCGATATTCCTTTGACTTGCGGTGTTCAAGTCATCTTGGTCATGAAGACTTATACTTTAACATCTTAAGCAAGCATCTCCAAGGAGGTGTGGACCCAGGATGGTTGGGTATAAGCCGAAGTGCCCGAAGATGTTTGAACAGCCTACAAAGGATTCACCACTCCTTGCGAGGAGATGTATACCCAAGGCCTATCGTCGGATTGTTACTCAAAGCCTCTGGCCAGAGCATGACATGTATAGAGTATGAGTCTCTTAAATACATGAGAGTAATTAGAAATCCATTGGACGAGAAAGACATTACTTGGGCTAGGTGTGACGTAGTCAGCCTAGTTGGGACTGACACATATAGACCGTGTCCTGAACCAAGAGGGTATAAGATGGTGAAGGGAATGAGGCACGACTCATTAGAGCTGCTGAAGGGTTTCAGAATAATTTCTGAGGTCAACCGTTGATCTTTCAATTAATTGGGGATCATGATGTACTACTAGGTGTCACTCATGATCGTTCTATAATTGGTAAATTATAGACGACCAACATAAATCGAAAGCCTATTTAGTCACACGCACAACGAGTAATCCAAGGGATTTAAAACGAGTTGAAAATTTGATTTTCCGATCAAGAGAAATAAGTCGAATCTGAATTTATCAGAGGCGCATTGGAAGCTTAATATGGCTAAGTCTTTTGATGGCTTATTGGACGAATTAAATGAGTTTAATTCGCGATGGGTTTGGCTTGGTGTGGCCGGCCAAAGAGGGTGTCCACCCTCTTTGGTTTGGCCGGCCACTACAAGGAGAGATAACCAATTTATTTGGTTTATTTTATAAAATAAATCAAGCGCGATTTGTTTTATAAATTATGGATAAATAAATCTATATAAAGAAATTTATATAAAGAGATTTATATATAGAATTTTATATAAAGAAATTTATAGAAATTTATTCCTTTTTATAGAAATTAAAATGAACCATGGATTGGTTTATTTTAATTTTATAAAATCAATTATGAATTGATTTTTCCATGATAAGAAAAATTTATAAATTTCTTGTAAATTTTATTCCATAATAAAAGGAGAGATGTATTTATTTTATTATAAAGTTAGTTATAATAAAACTTGGCATAAATGGAATAATTCATAAGAAAATTTATAGGATAAATTTCTTATGAAAAATTCCGTTAAAGGGGAGACTTGGCAAGGGAGAGGCTACTATATAAAGGAACTAAGGCTAGGCTTGAATTCCTCAATTGAGTTATCAAGAGATTTAGTAGCTCTCTCTTATTCTCTCCCTCTCCTTCTCTCCTCCTCCTAGGGCCGGCACACCTTCACCTCCTAGGGTTGGCATGAGCTACATTCACCAAGGAGGTGCCAAAGAAGAAGAAGAAGAAGCGGGTCGCAACTCCTTCCTTCCCGGAATTTTGATTCCGTTACTTGGTGGTTAGTTTCCATCCTTCTCTCTTGATATTCTAGTTGTGCCTTTAGAGAATCTAGTAGTTCTCGTCGGCACAAAACTCGTGGCTTTGCGAAGTCATCCCGGAGAGAACTCGGCGTGGATGCGAATAGAGGCGGAGCTTCCAAGGGACGCTACGGTTGGATCTCGTCTCTTTCTTCGAGTTACGCGAGGTACAAAGTAAATTAGTTTACTTTACTGCAAAATTTTAATTTATGATCATGTCCACACATCATAAGGTCGCATGCTAGATACGTGGTTAAAAATAATTTGAGAAATTATTTATGCTAATTCTTTCGCTGCACGTAAATATTTTAAAATTTACGGACCCGTATCCTTGTCAACATGCACCCGGTCCCAACAGTGGTATCAGAGCCGGTTAGTGTTCGACATAATCGTATAATTGTTTTGTGGAAAACTTTGTCATGATCTCAATTTTGGAAATTTTTTCAATCATGGAAACTTTCCAATTATGATAAATTTTAGATTTAGGAATTTCAAAGTTTGGAAATCCTCATGAAATTTCGCAAACTTTTGAAATATCCTAGTTTCTGAAATTTTATGATAATTGTGAAAACTTCCCATTTTTGGAAACTTTCTAATTTTGGAAATTTCCTTTTTGGAAAATTTCCAATCTTGACAATATGTAAGTTTTCTTTGTACCAGAAACTTACAATTATTCTGAAAACCTATTATGAAATCTTGCGATTTTGGGCACTTTCTTTCAAGAAAGTCTAGACAAATTTATGGATCATTAATTGACAATTAAATTCGAATTGGTTTTAAATTATTAACAAAATTCTTTATTTTGGATTGAGCCTCGGGGAGCTGTCCAATTTAAAGTTAGTTGTTGTAATTTAATTTCCCAATTTTGAATAAAATTGTCATGTTTAATTTGGTTACGCCTCGGGGAGCGGACCAAATTGGATTTACGACAAATTATTTTTCTTTGGGTATCTGAGTCTTGGGGAGCCACCCTTAGAAAACAATTTGTTGTAATTAATTAATCCATGAATAAAATATGTGATCAAATTTTGGAAATTTGATTTAAGAGGTGATGCTCTTACATATTGTTGTCTCTAAAATTAATTAGGAAAATGGTTTCCTATAGAGTTTTCTTAAAAGAGTTTTTCATGAAAATAATATGTGATTGAATTAAGGGAATTATCTCTTAATTTAATAAGATTTGATTTAGAGAAATCAAAGTCTTAAACATATTATTTCCGAAATTGATTAAACAATTTAGGAAATTGTTTCCCAAAACAATTCCTTGAATAAAGTATGAAATTAGAATTAGGAAATCCGGTTCCTAATTCAATTAATGAGACTTGATAAATTAAGTCACATACATACTTTATTAAGGAAATCGTTAGTCATGACATAATTATATGTCATGAATGTGCTTAGAAAAGAAAGGATGAGACCCAAAACCCCTTATAAAATATTAAGGCCAACACCTTCCATTAATATTGTTAGAATCGGAGTTTTGTTTCTCGTTTGGGTTGATGGACACATCCATGCTCGGCTTGAACCTCAATATGTTCAAACCATGGAATTAGTTTATGAATAATATAGTTGGAGTCAGAGGTCAATCCTTAGTTTTGGTTGTTGGACACATCCAAGCCTAACTAAGCGGTTGAATGAGCTCCAACCATATTAAAACTATTTCTTGATTAATGGGTCAGCCTTAAGCTTGGAGTATCGATTTGTTGTGCCACAGCCAAGGTCGATGTAAAGAGAGGTGCAGTTGGGTGCTATGTATAAAGTTGCATACTTGTTAATGAGTTAACAACCCAATGATTTATGCAAACATTCAATTAGTTGATAGCATAAAGTGATAGTTACATATATGTGATATGTAATCGGTATAATTACCTACCTTCATAGCTAAGAATAACTTGATGGCCACAACCATGGTTGTTCTTATCTATGGTTGGATATCAACCTATTTGGAGGTGTTCCTACAATCTCCCGAATTGATAAAAAGGGTTATTCAATTCGAAAAATAAATAGGATTTAATTAATGTATATTGATGCATTCTTTATCATTCTTCTCACATAAGCTCAATTTGTATTTCTAAGATAATCACTCGATCATGTCTTCTCTGAATTTGCGTTCCATTTTGGACACCAATAAACTGACTGGGACAAACTGTTAGTGATATGAGAGAAGTGTCCTAAGGCAATCGCCTTATGATTGTAAACATTTATTTTAATAAATGATAATTCACTATTTGAGTATACATGTTTATGTATTTGATTGAGATCTTAAACTCATCTACTGAATGTCCGCAATACAATTCACAGCATAAGAGAATTTGTGATGGGATCACAACTAGTGATTATCTCTACATGTGCAATTGTGAAGTATTGAAATTATCCCTAGTCGATGAATTGATAAAAACGGACACTATCAATTCTGTTGAAACTAGCATGGGTTATTCTCTAATCAGCTGATTCTCACTGGCTGGTGACATTGGGATGTCCGGAGATAAACATGGATGCTAGTTAAGGGAACTAGTTCATTGGAGTGACTAGCTGTAAGACTTCATATGGTTATCTATATAGATATGTCAATGAAGTTCTTACTGCAGCTTAAGTATGGGACTTAGTTAACCCACCTGAAGGGATTAAGCCCATAGGGTGCAAGTGGGTTTTCAAAAAGAAAACCGACATGGAAGGTAATGTAGTTACCTTTAAGGCTAGATTAGTGGCAAAAGGATATCGTCAAAAACATGGAATTGATTATGACGAAACCTATTCGCCAGTAGCTATGCTTAAATCCATTCGGATGCTCCTAGCCATAGCAGCTCATTATGATTATGAGATATGGCAAATGGATGTGAAAACAGCTTTCCTTAATGGAAACCTGCTTGAGGATGTATACATGATACAACCTGAAGGTTTCACATCGGTTGATAAAACCAAAGCATGCAAGCTTCGACGATCCATATATGGACTGAAGCAAGCATCTAGGAGCTGGAACATCCGTTTTGATGAGACAATCAAAGAGTTTGATTTCTCACAAAATCCTGACGAACCTTGTGTGTACAAGAAGGTTAGTGGGAGTGCAGTCGTATTCCTAGTATTGTATGTCGATGACATATTACTTATAGGAAACGATATATCAGTTTTACAGACAGTTAAAATTTGGTTGTCCAAAACTTTCTCCATGAAAGACCTGGGAGAAGCAACTTATATCCTTGGGATTAGAATCTATAGAGATAGATCAAAACGGTTGCTTGGTCTTTCGCAGTCTACATATATAGACCGAGTGCTAAAAAGGTTTAGCATGTCGGAATCCAAGAAAGGTTACCTTCCCATCAGGCATGGGGTCAACCTTTCAAAGTCTATGTGTCCGCGCACAGAAGACGAGAGGATTTGCATGAATAAGATTCCTTATGCATCCGCGATAGGATCTATCATGTATGCTATGTTGTGTACTAGGCCCGATGTATCGTATGCTTTGAGCGTCACAAGTAGATACCAGTCGGATCCAGGAATGGATTATTGGGCGGCTGTCAAGACAATCCTTAAGTACTTAAGAAGAACTAAGGATGTGTTCCTAATATATGGAGAAGGAGATATGGTAATACGTGGGTATACATATGCCAGTTTCCAGACAGATAAGGATGACTCCAAATCTCAGTCTGGATACGTATTTACTTTGAATGGAGGCGCAATAAGTTGGAAGAGTTCCAAACAAGACACCGTAGCGGATTCTACCACGGAAGCGGAATATATCACAGCTTCGGAAGCACCAAAGGAAGCAGTCTGGATCAAGAAGTTTGTCTCCGAACTTGGTGTGGTTCCAACCATTGATGAAGCAGTGCCGGTTTACTGCGACAACAATGGAGCTATTGCACAAGCAAAGGAACCAAGGTCTCATCAGCGATCCAAACATGTGCTTCGCCGCTATCATCTGATCAGAGAGATTATAAGTAGGAATGATATACAAATTGAGAAAATTCCCACTGAAAGGAATTTAGCGGATCCTTTAACTAAGACCTTGCCTCAAAGTAAGTTTGAGGGTCATGTTAGAGCCTGTGGTATTGGATACCGTAGCGATTGGCATTAGGCCAAGTGGGAGTTTGTTAGTGATATGAGAGAAGTGTCCTAAGGCAATCGCCTTATGATTGTAAACATTTATTTTAGTAAATGAAAATTCACTATTTGAGTATACATGTTTGTGTATTTGATTGGGATCTTAAACTCATTTACTGAATGTCCGCAATACAATTCACAGCATGAGAGAATTTGTGATGAATTCACAACTAGTGATTATCTCTACATGTGCAATTGTGAAGTATTGAAATTGTCCGTAGTCGATGAATTGATAAATACGGACACTATCAATTCTGTTGAGACTAGCATGGGTTATTCTCTAATCAGCTGATTCTCACTGGCTGGTGACATTGGGATGTCCGGAGATAAACATGTATGCTAGTTGAGGGAACTAGTTCATTGGAGTGACTGACTGTAAAACTTCACATGGTAGTCTATATATAGACATGTCAGTGAAGTTCTTACCGCAGCTTAAGTGCGATATTCCTTTGACTTGCGGTGTTCAAGTCATCTTGGTCATGGAGACTTATACTTTAACATCTTAAGCAAGCATCTCCAAGGAGGTGTGGACCCAGGATGGTTGGGTATAAGCCGAAGTGCCCGAAGATGTTTGAATAGCCTACAAAGGATTCACCACTCCTTGCGAGGAGATGTATACCCAAGGCCTATCGTCGGATTGTTACTCAAAGCCTCTGGCCAGAGCATGACATGTATAGAGTATGAGTCTCTTAAATACATGAGAGTAATTAGAAATCCATTGGACGAGAAAGACATTACTTGGGCTAGGTGTGACGTAGTCAGCCTAGTTGGGATTGACACATATAGACCGTGTCCTGAACCAAGAGGGTATAAGATGGTGAAGGGAATGAGGCACGACTCATTAGAGCTGCTGAAGGGTTTCAGAATAATTTCTGAGGTCAACCGTTGATCTTTCGATTAATTGGAGATCATGATGTACTACTAGGTGCCACTCATGATCGTTCTATAATTGGTAAATTATAGACGGCCAATATAAATCGAAAGTCTATTTAGTGACACGCACAACGAGTAATCCAAGGGATTTAAAACGAGTTGAAAATTTGATTTTCTGATCAAGAGAAATAAGTCGAATCTGAATTTATCAGAGGTGCATTGGAAGCTTAATATGGCTAAGTCTTTTGAAGGCTTATTGGACGAATTAAATGAGTTTAATTCGCGATGGGTTTGGCTTGGTGTGGCCGGCCAAAGATGGTGCCCACCCTCTTTGGTTTGGTCGGCCACTACAAGGAGAGAAAACCAATTTATTTGGTTTATTTTATAAAATAAATCAAGCGCGATTTGTTTTATAAATTATGGATAAATAAATCTATATAAAGAAATTTATATAAAGAGATTTATATATAGAAATTTATATAAAGAAATTTATAGAAATTTATTCCTTTTTATGGAAATTAAAATGAACCATGGATTGGTTTATTTTAATTTTATAAAATCAATTATGAATTGATTTTTCCATGATAAGAAAAATTTATAAATTTCTTGTAAATTTTATTCTATAATAAAAGGAGAGATATATTTGTTTTATTATAAAGTTAGTTATAATAAAACTTGGCATAAACAGAATAATTCATAAGAAAATTTATAGGATAAATTTCTTATTAAAAATTCCGTTAAAGGGGAGACTTGGCAAGGGAGAGGCTACTATATAAAGGAACCAAGGCTAGGCTTGAATTCCTCAATTGAGTTATCAAGAGATTTAGTAGCTCTCTCTTATTCTCTCCCTCTCCTTCTCTCCTCCTCCTAGGGCCGGCGCCCACTCTTCATCCTAGGGCCGGCGCCCACTCCTCCTAGGGTCGGCGCACCTTCACCTCCTAGGGTTGGCGTGAGCTACATCCACCAAGAAGGTGCCAATGAAGAAGAAGAAGAAGAAGCGGGTCGCAACTCCTTCCTTCCCGGAATTTTGATTCCGTTACTTGGTGGTTAGTTTCCATCCTTCTCTCTTGATATTCTAGTTGTGCCTTTAGAGAATCTAGTAGTTCTCGTCGGCACAAAACTCATGGCTTTGCGAAGTCATCCCGAAGAGAACTCGGCGTGGACGCGAATAGAGGCGGAGCTTCCAAGGGACGCTACGGTTGGATCTCGTCCCTTTCTTCGAGTTACGCGAGGTACAAAGTAAATTAGTTTACTTTTCTGCAAAATTTTAATTTATGATCATGTCCACACATCATAAGGTCGCATGCTAGATACGTGGTTAAAAATAATTTGAGAAATTATTTATGCTAATTCTTTCGCTGCACGTAAATATTTTAAAATTTATGAACCCGTATCCTTGTCAACATGCACCCGGTCCCAACAGGGTATACATTAGAGAATATGTACTGAATTGACCCGCCATGAGAAAGTTTCATAGATTGTCATATGAGTATCATAAACTTTCTCATGTGATTATTAGTATGAATAATCCTTAGACCTGAAGTCACTACGGTTCCCTACATAAGGAGTTATGTACTTTGGTATCGTCAAATGTCACCCGTAACAGGGTGGACTATAAAGGTGATCACTGGGTATAAAATGAATTATACGGAGGGATGTGAGTGATGTAGATGAGATTTATCCCTCCCATATGACGGGAGTGATATCTGTGGGCCCATTGATCCAATAAGACTGCTAAAACGCATGATCATGCTCAAATGAGTCAATATGAGGTATTGAGCTCATTTATTTGAGTGAGTCTACTTGAGGATCAAGAAACACAAAGATTGATCGAGGATGACACAGTCTATACTGTTGGTGCAGAATGCACCCAAGTCAAACCTGTGTTTTGATATTGGCAAAAGGGTTCAAAAGTTAAGGGTTAGTTGTTGTCTAACAAGCTTCTTGAGTGTACAGGAAAAACCCTAGCGAAGGAATGCTAGGCACTGGCGAAGGACTGCCAGACAGGAGAAGCCCTAGCAAAGGACTGCTAGGCACTGGCAAAGGACCGCCAGAATGCTAAAGCCCTAGCGAAGGACTGCTAGGCTGGCGAAGGACTGCCAGAAGAAAAGACCTAGCGAAGGGCAGCTAGGCACCAAGCGAAGGGCAGCTTGGTAACTCAAGACCTGGCGAAGGACTGCCGGGCAAAAGTCCAACTGGAGGATCCGGTTGGCACCAGGTAAACTCTCCCGAGAGGTGTAGGTGAGGACGCGTTCCCCTTGAGGGAACATTAGGCGTCGGTTCGACCTAGGGCTCCATTTTGGAGACCAAAGTCAGAACCAAGACAGCTAAGGCTGTATAAAATATAATTGTTATTTGGACTAACCCTGGATGCAGGATCGAAGGACTGAGTATCTGCAGCTCAGAGAGCCTCGAAGGAGTGAGGCAGAAGCTGAGCAGGGCGCCCCGGACGACCAGGGCGCCCCCAAGGTCAACCCAAGTCTGTAACAACCTCGACGCGCTTCGCCCCGCTTGTCGCGGGCGCCCCGCGTGTCTCGGGCGCCCCCACTGCCAGCTGCCGAAGCGCATCCCTGCGAAGCCGAAGAGATGAGGCCTTTGACCGGTCAAATCGGGCGCCCCGGTCAAACCGGATCCCGAGGATAAGGGGATCAGACGGCGATCGAGCTAAAACCGGATCTGCTGCCACGTGGGGGGCGCCCCCGTCGACCAGGGCGCCCCTAGGCCCTATATAAAGGGCCCTCGACCTCCTTCTTCAGAGCATCACTTACGGCGACGCTTCCACGCTCTACAACTTTCATTCAACGCATCCAAACGCTCCGACGACCGCGCTCTGCTCCAGGAACTTCTCAACTCAAGTCCGAAGCGCCGTCGACCTCCCGCTGCACCGAAACTCGAGCCTACCCCGGGAGTTGGTAAATACAGAAGTGTTATCTTTCTTATTGCAATTTGTATTTCTCTTCTGTACTTATTCTACGCATTATAGAATTGCCCAAAGTAAACGGTCAACGACCGTGGGCCTTGGAGTAGGAGTCGACCCAGGCTCCGAACCAAGTAAAACGACCTTGTTAGCGTTGTGTTGCTTTTTGTGTCTTATTTCCGCTGCGCACTTACTCTTTTTTAAATCCGAACGATTTGCGACATTCACCCCCCCTCTCTCGCATTTCTCGATCCAACAAGTGGTATCAGAGCGGGGAATTCAAACTTGGTGCAACCACCAGTTTGAAAATTTCGGATTTTATTTTTCTTTTTCTCAACTTTTTTTCGTTAAATATTTTTCGTTCGAATTTTTCTTTCAAGGTTGGTGCAACACCCCTTGAAATTTGTTTTTATTTATTCTTCCCGCACTACTAATCCAAGACCAAGTCTTGGAATATTGTTTGTTGGTTTTTTTTTGTTTGCTATTTCAGAACAAATGGCCATCCAAGAAGGCTTTAGCACCGCCAGACCTCCACTTTTCAGTGGAGAAGACTTTCTTACTGGAAAAGTCGAATGGAGGTCCACCTGAAAACTCAGGTGGATATGTGGATAATCATCCAGTCTGGACTGATGATTCCCACAAATGCTGAAGGCGTACCGCAAAACTACTCAGAGTGGGACACTGCCCTTAAACGCAAAATCGAAGCTGACGCCAAAGCAACTCAGACCCTCTAATGCGGACTAACGAAAGAGGAGCTGAACCGCGTAGGCCCTTTCAACAGTGCCAAGGAGCTATGGACTAAACTGATCGAGCTCCACGAAGGAACTTCAGATACAAGGATCAGCAAACGGGATCTGCTACTGAACAAGCTCTTCACCATCAAGATGGCAGATAACGAGACAGCAGCCCAGCTCCATGCCAGAATCCAGGAATTGATGAACGGTCTTCACGCAATAGGTCACCAGGTTCAAAACCGTGATCTTATAAGGTATGCCCTAAACGCGTTCCCTAGGACCACCTTGTGGGCATCTATGGTAGATGCATACAAGGTCTCTAGGGATCTTTCAAAAATTAAGTTAGATGAGTTATTTTCTGAACTTGAACTTCATGAACAGACTAACTGCAATTTGGCCGAGAAAAGTATAGCTTTCTTTGCAGGGAAAACAGGAAGGACAACTAAGAAGAAAACTCAAGTTGAACCCGAGTCTACCTCAGACTCAGAAACAGAAGATCAAGAAGGAGATCAATCTGAACTAGTCCGGCTAGCTCGAAGCTACTACAAAAAGTTGAAGAACCAAGCCAACACACGGAGAACAAGCCGAAAAAAGGATGAACCAGCTGAACCAGCAACTGACAAACACAAGCCCAACGTAACCTGCTACGAATGCAAGAAGAAGGGCCACTACAAGACTGAATGTCCAAGCCTAAAGGAGTCCAAAAAGACCAGAAAGAAAAAGGCACTCCAAGCAACCTGGGACGAGTCTTCCTCAGAAGAAGAAGAAGAAGCACCCCAGTCCAATCTTCTAGCCCTGACCGCTTCGGATCAAATCGAGACTGACTCAGACTCGGACCAGGACGACGGCAAGCTGACCTTCTCCGACGACGGCGAAATAAGGGTAACGGGTTTTTCAAAATTGTAATTAAATTCTCTTATCTCATATCTATCCCGAGATTTGGTGAAAGCCAAACTCCGAATCGAGTCCCTCTGACAGGAAGTAAAACTCCTGAAAGAGGGAGCTGAGTCTAAATCCTTAACTGAGAAAATTCAGGAAGGAACCCCTGATCAAGTTGAAAAACTTGAATTAGAGAATTCCTCCCTGAAAACTCAAGTTAAGGACTTACGAACAGCTTTAGAACGATTCACTTCTGGTTCCAAGAATCTTGATATGATTCTTGGAAAATAGAAGTCTGTTCTAAACCGATCCGGACTTGGCTACAGAACCAAATCTCGACAAAGATCTTACTTTGCTGTACTGAACCGGTCAAGACCTAAGGTTCAGGCATGGGTGCCAAAACTGTGCCTGACTAAACCAACTGGTTCAAATCAATTTTGGATCCCCAAGGACAAGATTCACATCTTGCCTAACCCATACAGAGGCTTTAGTCCAGGGGGAGTCAAAATCAAAACAATTTCTATAATTAGATAATTTTTTTTGTAATTGCTTGATTGCATGTTTATTTAATTTTCTGCAATTTGTCATGCTTAGATGTAGGAATACTTAGATTTAAGGACTCAATTACTTGAAATTTGAAAACATAGTATTGGGAGGAGGTGAGATGATAGTACGTTGGGGAAACCAACTCTAATAAGATCAAGTCTACTTGGTCTCTTTAGACTGGTGAAACCAGCCGAAGCTACCGATCCAAGACCCAAGCTAGCTAGACCAGAAAATGACCTAATTTAATTTGAAAATGAAATTTTATTAAAAGGCTTTGTCAAGGAAAGGGTGGATGATCCCATAAGGCTACGGCCAAAGAAGGCCTAGTGCCTCGCCAAGACCTGGAAGCCAATTTCTGAAATTCAAATTCAAATTATCTTTTGTCAAATTCGAATCTAACTCAAATTTCAAATAATTATAGACTCTAACCTGTTTTCAAAATTTCTTAAACCTAGTTTTTTTTAAAAAAAAACTCTTAATCTGTCTTCAAAATTTCTACTTCTTAAACTTATTTTT